>JABFFJ010000139.1:0-77775 GCA_013623715.1 Fusarium verrucosum
TTTTTTTTTTAATAAAGTCTTAATCTTATTAATATTCTTTTTTAATAATTTCCTTTTCTTTTTATATTAATTTAACTTTATAGGGTTATTATATTATATTTAATTAAAAAAGGATTATAAAATATATTTCTTAAAGCTCTTAAATATACTATTAAACTTATATATATTATTAAGGTAAAATAAGATAATATATATATATAAAAATTTAATAGTGCCTTTAATATAATATTTAGTTAGTATATCTAAATATTTAGATAATTCTATAATATAGATATAAAATTATTGCAGTTACTAATTAAAATGTTGGTTATGATAGTGGTGTAATTTGAAGTGGGGATGGTTGAAATGCATTGGTTAATTTTTCCGACCCCTAGTAGCAGGGGCGCTTTAGCTGAGTTGAGCTGATGGACTTGACGGCTTCGGGCTGGGCCGCAATGATACATCACCACCACCAATACCAATACAGGGCACTACCTAGCATCAGAGTTCAACTTACCCACGACAAAGAGAAGCTAAAGATCTAGTTATCCTCAGAATATACTCAATTAATTAAATCTGACCCTTCCAAGTTTTGCTATCCAAATGAGTTGATAGTTGATCAATCTTTGGCAGCCATCACATGTTATCATGACTGTATACATGCCCTATTCGCCTCTACAATCCAGTTAAACTCAGGACCCCAAACACGATCTGTATCCATTGAGTCAAAAACGCAAAAGAAGTGCTCCTTTTCGATCTTGTCCGCATTCTTCTTGATCCAATTGTCCAATCTCTGCTTCTTCCCCCCAATCTTTCCACCAGTATAAATGACTACGTGAAGAATTGGCTGGGGTGTATCTTTGTCTTCCCATCTGTCCTCGTCTTCATCGTTAATTTGATACTTTGTTTTGTGCCAGTTCGAGACTAGCAGACTGTCAAGCGCGTCTTCCATCTTGCAGTCCGTTCCCGACACAACCTATTTTGGTGTAAGTGACACGACTCGTACAGTATATTTCCAAAGGTGAACGTACCCTGACCCCGACAGGTATTATAGTTGGTAGATCTTCAGAGTCGAACATGTCCTCGTCCTCGCTACTATCGCCTAGAAGTGTTCTATAATGGGACAGTAGGAATATCACACCAGGTCCCACAGAACCTTCAGGAAAGAAGTAGACTGTGGATTCCGGTTCTCGGTCCTCCGCGCTCCCAAAGCAGTTCCTTAAAGTATCATCGTCCCAGTAATAGAACATTGGGTCAACATACCCGTAGGGAAGGTGGTAGAACTGGACTGGAGCAAGATCTGATAGTGTCATGGCCCTCGTGTCCTGGGTGTCCGCTGAAGGCGATACGGCATCATTCAGCATCCCACATAGAGCTCTTTTATCATTCTCATCTATCGGTATTTCGCTTATCCCTTCTTCCAACGGAAAACGGAGTAAGCGATCAAATCCCTGTCGATTTAATCAGTAAACTGCGTGTTCTGTTCCATGGCCAGCCACACTCACACCGGCAGCAACAAAGTCGGCCATTCTATCAAACCTGATTTCCTCAGACTTGAAAATGTCTTTAAGGGGTGTGTAAGGACGCGCGAGGTATAATCGATTTGATCTCCTCCATTGCTTCAAGACATATGCCATGATTGCTAAGATCACAATTGGATCTTTGATACAGCAGCATACACCATCACCCTCGCGTTGATTGATGGCAAAGCCACGCTCCACCAGCTCATAATGGTCCTCGTCGTAGAATTCCATTGAACCTTTCTTGAGTGCTTGAAATCCTGCATGATAAAGATCCCGCACCAACCCAAGCTTGCCAGAATCTTTCATAAGTTGCATCTGATCGCCAAACTCAAGGATCATTACGCTCTTGATGCTCTTGCGTGCTTCTTCTGCTATGGGGCTGATTTGACCCAACCACCCCCGCTTGAGTCTCGACAGGTCAAACAACAAGTCAATGTACATGGTGACCCATTGAAGGTGACCGCGAAACTCATCAATTTTGCTATGGATGACATTGAGGGAATAGACGCCCCTTAGCTGATGAAGAAAGACGTTGGATATCACGCGAAGACTACCGCACTTTGGGGTTTCTGTCTTGCTCATTGTGAGGCGTATCATACTGTGCACTTCTTCGACTGTAGTGCTGCCGTATCTCGCAAGGATCTTGAGAAACTCCCCTTGGAGAGGAGTAGGGTTGTGAGATTCATCAGACAGGCCGGAGGCCAGTATTGAAACCTTCAAAGAAGACTCTTGCCCGGTTTGTACAAACAAAACCAAGTTGGCAGAATTGTTAATTGCTCTATACTCGGCTGGCACCCCTTCCTGACTTACCGGGCCTTCCTTGATCGTATACGCGATAACGCGGCAAACAAGACCGAAGAACTGCTGAAATGGAAAGACAACTAGTGATCTGGGAAGCCAATCATCTGACTCCAACGTCTCAGATTCATATTTTTGTCTCGGGCCGTAAGCTTCCAGAAGCCGACCGTTTCTCGCGAGACTAGGAACCCACTTGTTTCTCTCCCATCCTGGCTTCGAGCGTCGTGCTACAGATTCAGAGATCAAGCCCCCCATATGTACCCGATAGATTTGCCAGAACTTTTCATCTGTAACTTCGAAACGAAGGTTGCCATGCAAGGAATAACCCCTCCACTTGCGCATTGAAGAGGGATTCTGCCCTTCCTTCGATTCAAGGGGCTTGGCTATTTTTGTGATGTTCATAGATGATGTGGCGAGAACCAAGATTGGATTGACCAAGTCCCAGGAATCTTCGTCGCCAGGGTTACTCTGTAGGTCATGATGCATCTGATGAATATGTTCGAGAGAACCACGAAAATCCTCTAGTAACGAAAATGGGTTACCATTATCGCCATCACCACCGTCAAGAGTGACTTGCGCATCATCCATACAGAAAAAGAGTGATCCACGGAAACCTTCGGGGGAAGGAAACTCACTTAGAGCTCTATGGCACCTCAAGACGATCTCTGCAGGGTCTCTCTCAGTGATTGCCCATCCATGATCGAAGGTGTTGGTGTCGGTTGGTGGTAGAGCCATATCAAAACAGACTGTAGGCAGTAGTCTGAAGAGTCTGTACAGAACATCAAAGGGATCAAAATTATGGCATGAAATCTGGACCCAGAGCCATTTCGCGGGCGTTGCTTCAGGAAATTTAGAAATGAAGTCCTTCAGAAGAGCCATTCTTGAAGCGAGCAGGGCTGGGACTGTATTTCTACCCGATTTCAACCATGATGTACCCGAATCAGGCCGATCCGCAAAGCATGTATAAGTGTCCCTTGACGTATAGTTTCTTCGAAAGTCCAAGCCATTTGGTACCCAAAATTCATGGCTTTCAACATCAGTTGGTTCTAGGTTTGGCGGTGAGAAATAGAAGCCCCAATGGCGTTGAAGAAGTTGGAAAAGTTGACGAGTCTTTCCAGTTCCACGCGCTGAGTGCAGAATGTGTACCGCGTTGGCTATCTTCTGGTTGTTGTCCTTCTTTTGCAACTCTGTTGCGAATGTGAATTCTGGGTCTAGTTGTTCAAGACTCAATGTCGGTATGCTAGAGACAGAAGCGTCGAGAAATACCCATGAGAGCTTGCCCCATTCCTGTTCAATGTATACCATGAGACCATGCTCCAGAGGATAAAAGTCATCTTTCGAGGGATTGTAACATCGGAGTTCAGCTGCCATAACAATGTTAGTGTAGTAGTGGTATTGTTAAGAAACGGTACTGACTCATGCCCAAATATGCCAGAGTATTATAGTACTCATCAAACGTATCAAATATAGATGAGCCGGAAACACAATCCAATTGGGAACGCATACCCCCATTGAGCACCGTCTCAATGTCAAAAACACTAGGCCTTTTGTCTGGAAGAATCAAGTGATATGAGTCTTGGCACTTGTTGAAACTATCTTCCCAGAGTTTCCAGAATCGAGAGTTTGGACCAAGGAGAGCATCAGACAGCACTATCAGACCTTCTGGATCAGTGCCGAGCACCTCCCATAGGACAGCACCCAGATTGTAACCCCTCTCATCCCATTTACTTTCTAGGAATTCACCAGCATAGAATCGCCCCTGGTAAAATTCCTTGTCGTTGAGAAGATAGGGTAAAAGGGGGTCGAGTTCTGAATCACTGGGTGTGGGATATGCTTCAAGTGGGCATGATCTTACACGTTCAGTGTAACGACTCATGAAATATCCGAGCGCAGTAGCTTTGTACTCTTCACTGAGAGGTGCCATGATTGGTGTATGAAAACTGCGGTTTTCTTTTTATTAGAAGCATTGGATACGTGAGCTTTTCTTAATTCCCCCCCAGTTTCTCGGAAATTGCATATTACATAATCTCTTTCGCAGAAGCGACTCTCGTCATCAAGGTAATAGGGAGGTTAATACTAGGTAGTTAGTTTTTCTTTATTACAATTATCAAAGAAGCACTTATTCATAAGTCTTTACGTGATTCCATTCAAGCTTATTTACATAGATCATCTCAGGAAAGTCGTTATCGTATTCTAAAGTCGCGAAAATTGGATCTTACCCCTGGTGCCAAGAAACAGCCCGATTGGAGTTTTGAGAAAATCAGTCAAAGCAAACCAATCAGCAGGCTCTGCTGAGAATAGTTGGGTGAATCCGTAAATCTGTATGCGAATGATGATCATGTCTTGTGGAGTGAAACGATATTCTCGGTGTTTCTCACGGCCTTCTCCACATGAGGTGAAGGTCCAACCGGATTACGTGGTGGCGTGTATATGTTTCACTATAAAGTTGCTGACAACCGCATTTTGTATCAGTCAACCATATCCGTTGTACATCCATCCATATTGGAAAGACAGACACAATGGCACCAAAAGTTTGGACTCGACAGGCGAAAACGGGAGCTTCTCTGGAGAAGGTCCAAGAAGCCATCCAGAACCCAACAACTGCGACAATTTCAAAGCCGCCTTCTGACGTAAGTGACTCGAGTATGTTCGATGAATGTGATACTCATAAACGACAGCTCGAAATGCTCAAGGCTGATAGCGACTCATTCACCTTGGCATCCTTCACTACTGAAGATGCTTTTGAACTGGGCAATCTTCTCTATGCCCGTCTTTACCCCTTTGCTGTTCAAGGCAAACCGACAGTAATTTCAATTGCTCTCGCAAACACCTCTCAGATTATCTTCCAGACTGTTACTGGACCTGGTACAGCGCCCGACAACGAGCAGTGGGTTCGTCGCAAGAGAAACACAGTCCTCAGATTCGGATGCAGCACGTGGTTTATGCACAACAAGTTCAAGGGTGATGAGATTGCCTTCGCCGCCAAGTACGGGATCGCAGATTCAAACAAGGGTGACTATGCGATCCACGGTGGAGCCATTCCTATTCGCGTCTGGGGAGTTGAGGGGATCGTTGCTGTTGTCGTAGTGAGCGGCCTTAAGCAAGATGAGGATCATGGAGTTATTGCCGATGTTATCAAGAACAATTGGAGCTAGATAGTTTCATGGTCAGGATTTTGTCCAGGATAATTCATGAAATCCCTACAAAGCGGCCGCTATTATGGAGCTCCACCAGGGACAATATGCACCAAAACAGATGAAGTTTATGCAGCTAATGAGATCAAAACTCGACTAGCGTCAACTAAGTTAATCACTCCATTCCATGCATGCCGAGTATTAATAGTCAGTCTATCATAACCTTTATCGGCACAACTCAATGGCCAACGGCCAAGGACCGACCATGAACGCGACAAAATGGAGAATCTCAAAGGCCTGTCAGGAATGTCGCGGCAAGAAGATCAAGTGCAACGGCGAGACTCCTTGTCAGAATTGCAGCATGAGAAATCTCAGCTGTGTTTATCGCGAAAAGGCCCGGAATCGTACGCGCAAAGTCAAACCGCGAACTGCTGCTTATGAGACCATCATGTCACACGATGCCATGGATACCACTACCTCGCTGGAACCCTCTGATGAAGGGACTGTACCGCCCACGCCAAATGCTGAAGATACAGCGTCCGTAGGGCCTGCGGGCTCAGTAATGGAGAGCGAACGCAGTATAACGCATAATAGCGTTGCTGCGACACATCGCGCATCACCATCCTGTTTCCTCCAGCTGTATTATGGCGCCTCATCAAATTTCGCCCTACTCAACTCCATTTATCACCAAATAGCTGGAACCAATCCAAACGACCCCCCACCACATTCTGGCATGGTTGAAGAAGGAGGCCCAGGCCTAGATCTTTTCAGTCACCGAAAACTATTCTTTGGAGATTTAGCGGACAACCAACGACCAACATCTATCCCAGACGATTGTTCGGCTATGCTGATCGACCCAGAGACTGCTCACCGACTACTCGAGAGATATCTCCTGACTTACTGGCACGGACTTCCGATAATGAGCAAAGACCACTATCGCCAGCGCCTCAGCGCCCTTTATCATCCCCCAGGAATTTTTGATTATGATGCACCGGAAACTATCATTATCATGCTAGCTGTAGGACTGGGGGCTTCAATGACTGGCGAAGAAGCCATCGCAGACTTTCTCTTTCAAAAAACGAAACAAGGTGTCGCAAAATTGGACGAGGTTGTCAATATGCAGATGGTCCAGATTCATCTCCTCATGATAAGTCACCCCATTGAAAATAGATGCATGTAAGCTAACACGTCCAAACGCCCACTTTCAATCTGAAAGAGCAAGGCCAAATTCTGGTTTCTTGCATGTTGGAACTGCATGCAGAAAAGCCGTGGCTGCTGGCCTGCATAAGGATGGGTGTTCGCGTGGAAGATACTCAGAAGAGGACACAAACCAACGGAGAATCACATTCTGGAGTTTATTCTTCTGGGAAACGTGCGTTCAAGAGATATGGGCTACTCGATCGTTGCTGACATGATGCAGATGGCAGTGTTTTGTGTTAGGTCGACCTAGCTCACTTCCTGATCCTGGTACAGTCATACCACTCCCCAAAGGCCAAAAACTACTCAAATCCTTGATTACTTTATCACGAATTATGGATAAATGCGTTAAGAGGATATATAATCCACGACACGAGTCATTATTACCTGTTTGGAACGCAGCAATTGAGATCCGCCGTGAACTACATCAGTTTGCGGAGCAGCAACTTAAGGATATGAAGTTTGGCCTTGTTGGAGACCCTAGTACAGGGGAGCTCGGCGTATGTCAAGCTATGGTCTCAACAAGTAAGTCATCTTGGTTGCTATCATGAACCTTAACTGACCCAGTCCAGTGTATCATCACACGCTACTACTGACATTCCGCCCCTTTCTGATACTGCGAGCCAAGTTGAATCATGATCGGGCATCCGCTGCTTCTGCAGAGAGCCTACAAATGCCTCCACCTTGGCTTGATAATGCTTGCGAGTATTGCTTGGAGGCAGCAAGGAATTCAGTTGGATTCTTGACAGGCTCCTGTGCTACCAACATTCTCTGTCGTGTAAGTACTCTTCGCTTGACTCGAAAACTCGTCTAACAACGATTAGGATATCAAGTATCACGGCTTTTTCATGGAAGGAGCATGCTATGCCCTGGCTTTCGATATGTTACAAGAAAAGAAGACAGCTCATCGCAATCTGCCATGGATTCACTCCGGTCTAAGATGTCTTCGCTCCATGATGGGAACAGCTGGAGTGAACGCCGGTCAACTCCCAATAACAATCGCCTCTATCGAACACATGGTACGCTCTGCTGGGTTCGAGCTCAAAGACCCCGTAGACCCTACCAAGCAATACTCACAAACCCCACAATCAACGCTTCCCGGTTCACCAGCACCCCTCTCTGCAGCAGGCGGCATAAGAAGCGAGCCAGCGTTTACTTTCCCGTCTATGCCGTTTGGTTTTGATGTCACGGGTCAGCTCAATGGCTCTTCTACTTCTCCTGCTGGCACTGGATCGGAAGAGATGGCAGATTTCACGGCTGCTGATGTTGGTTGGGATATTGATTTTGGAAGCATGAATATGGAGGCGTTTCTGTCACTCGATTCGTCAGAAGCTTTCAATTTTGCCCCATAAGTGCATGGTAAGGATGCATTGATGCCTCACATGCAATTCCATTGTGCAGTAATTTCGATGGTGTGAGCCTCGGAGGAGGTTAAAAATGCAGTGAAAGCTGGGGGCTCATCGCGAGGAACAGAACAGCTGGAGGCGTTTCTGTCACTTGATTCGTCAGAGGCTTTCAATTTTGCATATAAGTGCAGGTGACCTGAGTGCAGATGACAAGGATGCATTATCTCACATGCAATCCTATTGGATCTCAGCGAGCCTTGGGGAGGGTTAAAAATGCAGTGAACCACGGCGCAGAATGATATGATTGGAGAATGAGGGTTCTGGATTATCCTATCCCAACTTTCCCAAAAAGGGTTCTGAATTGCCTCAAGTACGACCTTGATCTATTTCGGCGAGATATCATACAAGGTTATTAGCAAAGTTGGACCGAGGAGATGGATTGGAGAGAAGGTATGGAGAGGACAGGAATTATATAGATGGACCATGGCTACTAAGCTACTTGGACGTTCAAGCGTTAGCATTGAGAGGAGTATTGAGTTTTTCATATACCACCAAAGGGGAGACGGCCTAGTTCATTAACGACAACTAGTTTAGGCATCTTATTTTGATCAAATATTAACTAGTACACACAATTCATCAACGTATCGTTACTCATTCTGCAGAGCCAAAACAGCAGACAATCCTCCCGTAAACGCCAGAAGCCCTCGAACAATATTCATCCACCGCCATTTCTTCAACAAACCCATAACCTCATCCCGACTAACTTTCTCCTGCTCAACCTTACTATTTGCAATATCGTTAAGTCGATTATTCGTAGCCATCATCCCAAGCACCGTCCACGGCAGCTGACACATGGTCGCCACAGCAGCAGCTGTCCAAAGCGTGCGTTGAGCAGGGACGAGATAGGCGACTATTCCCGAAGATGCACCTGAAATTATCGCAAGTGGGACGAGAGTCAAGGCGCCGCGGGTGTAGAAGTCTTTGAAGAAGGGGGTGTTGATGGAGGTCGGTTGGGTGTAGAGAAGAGGAACGGTGAGATGGGAGGAGCCAATGTTTATGCCTGCGAGAACGAGGCTCGATGTAAGTCCGAGGACTTGAAAAGTTCGTACGGCAGTGTCCATTCTAGTTGGATGTTTCTCAATACTCTATCTTTTGAGGCTTTTCTTGTGAAACTGAAGTGAGTGGCTTTGTTGGTTTGTCTTATATAGGCCATAGACCTCGTTAGATGCATGTGGCTTGCTGTAGCTTCCGTCATCGATATATTTATTCGTTATATATATTTTTGGACTATCTCAATATCTGCCCGATAGTAGTATAGTTATCCAGAACCATGGTCACCAATTCACAAAGAGCTGTATTCTGAGAAATCTTACCTTCATTGGGCCCCGTTCAAGATAATCGCCCTATTTGCTTACTCATGCCTTACTACTAATATCACAATCGATGAGATCCATAGGAACAACTACAGGTCCATTCTCATATTCGATTTTAGAGTTCAATATAGCTAGTAAATTAGTCAGGACATACATAGGTTTAATAGGTTAAAAGGTTCAGAGATAGAAAACGGTGGCTATGACATTTCTCACAGTTGAGTATTGCTATCAACCACGGATATCACAATGCCTTCATACTAACCTAAAGGACGACTCTTAGTCCGAGTCCGAGATAAAGCCTCGGAACATCTAGTGCTTATCCGAATACGCACAAACCCACCGAAGTTGAGCTAGTAGGGGTATTGAGAGCGAACCGTGCAATTCTCGTTGTATTATTCGGCCATGCCGTCCTAAAATTTCTCAGCACAGAACTTCTCCTTGAGACCTTTCTGCTGCTGTCTTTCATGATCTAATGGATCTGTCTTGGCTATACCAAACCACCTCGGCCACGTTTGGCTCTATACCTGTAGCCTACAAGTTCCTATGGGCGTTTCTGGTTATTCTTGCTTTTAATAAAGTCTTCTCTGGTCGTAGCAGCAAAGAGTTTAAGCATTTCCCGAGATATGCCCCTCTTGAACTTGCTGTTGCGGGTTATATCCTCAGCGGAGATGGCCTAAGTCGGCGAATCTTGTAATATTCACTTTCTTCAGTACTTCAGATTCAACTAACTGGAACAAATAGTTCAGCTATCAGCCGCTATGGAGGCTCTCTCTTTGGTCTGACCCCTAGGCATCAAATCCTAGTGGACTTACCCGGCGTAGAACGTCTTCTTCTATCCCATCACACATTCAGCTCCGACCAATCTCAATATTCAATATGCACACTTGTCTTTGGCAGTGATGATACTCCAGAGCTGAGAGCAAAGTTTGAAACGTCATTAAAAGACCTTGTACCTCCTCTTGAGCGAACATTTCTCAATGAGGCCGCTTCTACAGCCAATGTTGAGAAATCTCGCGTTGCAGAACGAGGTGCTTCACTTGTTACATTCTCTTCTGATCCCAAGACCATGGCACGCTGGGAACTTTCCGCTGGAATTAAACTTCTTCAACCGGAGAGGCCAGATAGTCCGGGGAAGGTCGAAGGTAGCTTGCAAGCGTTGATACGAGATTTTGGAGCCTGCATGTCGATTCCTATCATCTACGGCCAGGACTTGCTGGATCGAAATCCTCAGCTCCTCGATGACTTTTGGACCTTTGATAATGATTTATTTCCTCTTTTGATGGTCGGTGTTCCCAAATGGGCGCCGTTCAAGATGATGCAGGATGGGCTCAAGGCTAGAGCAAGAATCATTGATAGTCTTGAGGCTGTCTACAGACGAGTCGACCAAGATCAAAAAGGAGAAGCCGTTGATTTCGGTGCTGATATGTCAGATGTTAGTACCATGCTTCGCGAACGAAACAATATTTACAACAGGGACGGTTGGACGTTTCCTGAGCGTGCTGCTGCAGACTTTGGCACTTTCTGGGGTCTTAATGCCAATTCTCAACCTGTTCTTTTCTGGTTCTTGCTATACGTCTACTCCACTCCTGGCTTGCTTGCACGCATCAGGGACGAGATCTCCCCTTTCATTACTTTGTCCAAGGGAGACAAACCAGAGATTCTGACCATGGACCTTCCAAGCTTGTTCCGAAAATGCCAACTCTTCAAAGCTTGCATCTTCGAAACATATCGTATGGTTAACGAGCCAACAACTATTCGCTACGTTACTCAACCCGTTAGCCTCAATGATGGGAATCTCAAGCATAATCTTGACAAGGGTACATACATTTCTGTCCCCCTCTCATTGAAGAATAAGAATCCCTCTATGTATGAGGATCCTGATACTTTTACCCCTGATCGCTTTCTCGAAATAGACCCAGAGACAGGAAAAGGAACTGCAAAATATGGAAAGTTGAGGCCATGGGGTTTAGGGGCTGGTATGTGCAAGGGGCGAACATTTGCAGAGAAGGAGATTATTTCTCTTGGGTCTGCTGTGATTAGTCTCTGGGATATAAGTCCCGCGGGTGGAGAGTGGAAATTACCTGCTATGATTCCAGGAACTGGGGTTAGGAGGCCAGTCACGGATATACGTGTGATTATACAGAGGAGAGTTTGAAGACAATATGACTTTTATTCTACGCAAAATCAAACTAGCCAACCAACACCAAAGAATAAAAACCACACTTCTGGCATGTATACACAATTTCTTCGTCCAATGAGGACACCAAAGAATAACCCTCATGGGATGTTTCTCCTTCATTCGAGAGTCTTCTACAACGACCAGTAACCCGAGACCTAAAGTCAGTATAATTCACTCGAACCAAAGACGTAAATCATCTATCAGGCTTGCTAGCAATATATTGATAAGATGCACAAGAAATACTACCCAGTAAGACAGAACATTTGCATTCCCTTGGAAGTAATTTTAGACTTGAGATTACCGATAGGGTACTTTTCCATTAAAAGAAGAAGTTGCCCATTTATACCATTGTGGAAAATATTTAGGGGCCAGGCATTAGGTATAGTTGCAGGTGCCACCTCCATGAGTAATAGAGGGACAAAAAACTTAGGTTGAATTCTATTCCTCGTCTTGTATGCTGCACCGGTCGTCTTGAGAAGGAGGTCGCAGTCGAATACTACAAGTTTGACTTATATCAAGGCGGGGCTTATTATCTAACCCAGTTGACTAGGGAAGTATATGGCCTTAAGCTCTATTTTGAGGTCATTATAGAGGTGATTCCAGAGGCAATAGAAAGTTGCTGAATTGCATTGCTTAATCATAAATTGATAATGATAATATAAAACTAATAAAACTATTCCTCCTCGTCTTCGTCTTCATCCTCTTCCAGGTCAAAACATGCGATCTCTCTGGACAGGAGCAAACTCTCCACCTTCTTGAAAATAACCCGCCTTTTCTTCTCAAACTTCTCTGCAGCATCTTGTGTATTCTTTTGTTGGAGAACCCACATCTGTGTCTGTGGCAACGTTGTGCCACTAGCTTTTTGAGTCTTTTCCTGCTCAAGAATACCCCTGCAGTCAGAGAGTTCTTTAATTTGAGTTTCCACAAGGTCTCGAATCTTCTGGATATTTTCCAGAGCCTTTGGAACTCCCAAGACAGCGCAGAAAAGGACAGCGTCGTTCATCAACAAGGACAACCAGTCCTTGGTGATTGGCTGGTGATGAACTCCGATGTTGCGGATTCGTCTGGCCGAGTAGAAAAGAGCGGAGAGGTTGAGTCCGTTCACCCGAGAGCGGCCAAGTTGCTCCATCACACGGGATCTGGATTTAAAATGGGCTGTCCAGATGCTAAGTTCGCTAGCATCGGCACAGGTCCATCCAGGCTCCTCCTCGAGGATGTCGGGCATTGTCTGCTGGGCGAAGTGGAAACAGGCATGTTCCAGGATTCTTTGGATTCCAGAGAGGATCATGTTCTGTGTTCGAAGAGGAGGATAAACCTCAAGCTCTGTGGTTCTGGGAGGTGGTGCTATGCTTGCAGGAGGGGGCATCGAGAAACTGCTATCATTTGTGCTTGTTGATAGACTGGTCTCTTGGCTGCAATCAGAACCGTTAGAGCTGGGTGATCGATGCTCTTCATACATCGAAAGAAACTTGTTCCAGGGCATCTTCTCTCCGCGGCTCTGTCTCTTGAAACATCCGTCATCCCCTCTGAAGAATTCATGGTAAGCCTTTTGTGTGAAATTCCCCATTTTTTCATGTGTGTCCTGGCTTGAGCAGACATAAGTAGGCGTCTTATCAGAAGCATGGCTTTGTGACTGAGAGCTTGTCTTTTCGTCCCATCTTATTGAGCGAGAAAAAATTGGCTTCGAGACACTATACGAGTATTTGCTTGAACCAATACTGTTTGTGTCTCCACTCCTACTAGTGGTAGAAGAGATAGGATATCGTGTCATTGAAGCTTTGTTCGTATGCTCGTATAGATCGATAAAGTCAGACTTCTTCATGTGTGTGCCAGGAAGACTTTTAACACAGCCGGCATCTTTGTTGTAGATGTCCTTGGTACCAAGTTGAGTGCACTTCATGTTGTGCATTATGACGCTGGTGAAAGTCGTTGGTTGGAGGAAGAATGAGTAGAAGATGTTTGAGAACTTCGTGAGTGGTGACAGAGAGTAGAAAGCTGAGTAGAAAGCTGAGAGTAGACAGCTGAGAATAGAAAGCTAAGTCAAAAGCTGGGAGTACAAAGCTGAGTTGAAAGCTGAGTAGAAATATGAGGTGGTGATCGATAGTAAAGCTGACACTAGTGGCCAAGAGTAGAAAGCTGAGAGTAAAGCTGAGAGTGGTGACTGAAAGAGACAGCTGAGAGCAGTGACTGAGAGTAGATAACTGAGAGTAGAAATCTGAGTACAATGCTGGGAGAAAGCTGATGAGAAAGCTGGAAGAAAGCTGATGAGAAAGCTGGAAGAAAGCTGATGAGAAAGCTGGAAGAAAGCTGATGAGAAAGCTGGAAGAAAGCTGATGAGAAAGCTGGAAGAAGTTGACCGTACAGAATCTGCGGAAAGGGGACCTTATATAGGGTCGTCGATTATACTTTGAACGAAGGCCGTCACTCCGGCTGTGCTGATAACTTCTCAATGAGCAAGTTTCGCAAGTATAAATAGTGGTTATATTGGCAAACCTACGTATTTTAGCTCAGGCTTTATTGAAATCAATTAAATCGCATTCTTCAAACTTATTTCATGCGAACTAAGACCGTTAGAGTTCTATCCCGTCACACTTAGGAACCCTTTAGTCAAGAGACCTCTCTTTGATGTAGGTGATATCTCTCCCAAAGCCACCGGGACCTTTTATCTCAACCTAACCTTCTCATTATAATTTCCATTTAAATCTCTTCTCCATATTGATTTTGTTTGACTTTGAGCAGCAAACTTTTATCTTTATTCCACGTCACAATTCACCTTTCTATTTTGGAGTCTACTCCCTTTTCTATTATGTGACTGCCTACCTTAATATTCACACCCAACAGATCTCGCTTTTTAGATTAGTTTCTAGCTTTGAGCCTGATATCGCTGCCTTTGCCTACATGATCATGAGGTAATACAGTAAACTCAGATAGGGTCTAAGGCTGCCGACACTCCGTTTGCATAATGGGATAAACTAGGTAGATACTCAATCGTTTCTATTTAGCATTCATCTTAGTTTCGGATTTTCTCATCAATCTAAATGATCAAGGCAACACATATAATACACTTTAGGCATCATGTACAATGCCCCCAACCTCTCTGTTGCCAGCCCAACGAACTAGCACCCATCTTCTACTTTACATATGATCAGTAAAGTTACCTATAATGCTGCGAAAGGCTATCTCGCCGTGTAAAGCAGTGAAGAATGGAGCTCTCATTCACTGGGCTCAAACAAGAACTCTGATAATCGACGTCTCGCCTCAGCCGGCTCCCAGTCAACCAAGATACGTTCCCGAGACTCTTCCATCTTTCGCCTCACAAAAGGTTCCATAGCCTGCCGTTCCTCGTGGCCCAAGAGGTCCAGTCTTGTCTTCCAAAGTTCCACGTCAGGCACCTCCGAGTCCCGGGCGCCGAAAAAGCGCTCGTCAAGGAAGTTCCAAAAGACGGCATCAAACGCCCAGCTCTTCCGCGCCGCGTAGTTGAGCCAGAAGCGACCAGTCTCCCAGCTCTCTCTCATGTGCACTGAGAGCGGTATGCCATCCAGAAAGGCAGCACCATTCTCCTGCTCCTTCATGGCCTTCAGCCATATCTCCAGTGATTGACCATAGGCCTTGCTCCACTCGTCGACACCTGATGGCCGCCACATTTCCGGCGTTTCGAACAACAACCACCAGGGAGGGTCAAGAACGAACTGAGTTGGTGCTGCGTATGTGAACTCCCAGTCGATAACAGCAGCCATATTGACCTCACCATCAGGGTCGGGGTTGTCTATGAGGACATTGGTTGGCCTGAAGTCGTCGCACCAGAGGCGGAAGTCCGCTGAACCGTCTGGGACAGGAATTCTCGGGCGAGTCACTTTGTTACCATAGGCGGCGGACCAGTTATCTTGCGTAAAGCCAAAGGTCGATAGACGGCCCTGTTTGGCAAGCTGGCGGAAGAGCTGGCGGGCAACGTACTTGTTCCGGCAGTCATCCTCGCTGGAGATAAGGTCGTTGTGCTGAAAGAGCAGCTGCGCCAAGTGCATGTTAGATAGTTCCAGGTACCACTCATCAGCTGTTGCGAAAGTCTTAGCTTCAGCAGGGAAGATGGCCGGAGGAATGTGGGCAAGCTGTGTCATGGTGTTCATGTTTTGTGTTAGAGGTCGGCCAGCAACCTGAAAGGAGCCATGGACCTCTAGCAGAGATCCAATGCGAGGAAATTTGGGTTTCGCCAACTCCAGCATAACCCATGCCATCTTTCCCCATAGACTTATAAGCTTGTCCTCCGATAAATCCAGGTTCAAAGCTGGAGTCAAGTCGGGGTCCCGCCCTTGGATAGAAAGAGGATCCGTCATATCGCCTCCATTTTCAACATGGTTCATGATGAGCATTGGCCCAATATCAGACACTTGGTCGTAGTGAAAGACCTCTGGAATGGGAATACACGTGTTGAGTCTCAGGTATTCTGATGTCGCTGCCTCATAGAGAGTCTTTTCACCTGGGAATTGGACTGTTGATGGCCAAGGCGCTCGCAGCATGACATCTGGCAACGGCTCTTCTCCTTGAAAACGGAGCCTGTAATGGATGTTGAGACCAGCTGTAATCATGCTTACGATTCTGGCTGGTCTATCGCATTTATTCGTGACGAGAGCTTCGATTTGACGACAGAGACTTGCTTTGACCATCTGTTTTTGGGACTCTTCCTCTGCGGCGTCATTCTGATCCCATGCCAAATCGTCAAGTTTTTGTCGGCGTCTATACATCGTCAAAGCGAACTCAATGAAGCGCGTTGTTCTTCCTAAGAAAGTCTGCTTCTAAATTCAGTTGTGAACTTTTTCTTCAGCTCTAAGTGGTTGGGAACATAAGCCTTTCGCCAAGCCACATGAACTGCATGCATGACACGTAATCCACCTTTCTACTTTGTTGATATAGATACAGATAGGCTATTGCGTTACTGATTTGCGGACTCTGCTTCATATCCCATCTATTCAAGTAACTTAAAGTTTACAGACAGTGATGCCCAAAGACAACATTCTGATTGAGTCACTGTTTGATAAAGTCTGATCTGAACGACTGGTTCATAAAGTTAGGATTGGGCAAAAACACTTTGCATTCAATTCTCAATAAGCTCACTAGAAATCTCAGGCCCAAAAGCACATGAAGGAGATTCTTTCTCACGAACTCTCTAGAGTAAACTCAATCTCAAGGTACGATCCGTGTTGGGTATACGTTGATCATTGTAGGTCTATCATGCTTCTCGTTTATAATTTTAGGCTACCCTATACACCAGGGACCAAACTCCTCTATCCGTAAATATCCCCATCTATCCCACGCTCTAGTTGCTCTTCTCGGTGTAGACAAAGGCATCCAGCTCCTGATAAGTCTTCTCCAAATCATCGTTAACCAGAATCTTGTCGAACTCGGCCGTCTTCGCCCATGCAAGCTCATCCTGCGCTCGTGTCAGACGCTGCTGGATGCTCTCCTCGGTCTCGGTGCCACGGCCGCGCAGTCGCTTCTCTAGCTCCTCGGTGTCAGGAGGAGAAACAAAAACGTATCGGGCGTCGATAGTGGACGCCTTGACCTGCTTGACACCCTCCATCTCAATGTCGAGGACTACAACCTTGCCCTTAGCTGTCTGTTCCTCGATGGTCGCCTTGCTCGTGCCGTAAAGGTTGCTTCCGAATTGGGCACTATAGAACATAGGTATTAGTATATGGACATGTTTCTGGTGCGCTTGACTTACTGCTCGACGAAACCATCCTTGGCAATCAAGTCCCGGAACGCATCCTTGGTAACAAAGTGATACTCAACACCATCGGTCTCACCATCACGAGGGTTACGAGTAGTATGCGACACAGAAAGAGTGAAAGTTTCGGGGTGTCGTGTGAAGAGCATCTTGATCAGCGTGCCCTTTCCGACACCGCTAGGTCCCGAGATGACGAGAGGTCGACGGTCTGAAGGAGAAGCCATTGTGAAGGAGCGTCTGATGATAGATGAGTTAGAAGGGAGTAGATAATAGAGGAGGCAGAAGTTCTTACTTTGGGACTTGGAAGACGGGGATTTTCTTGGTGGTTAGGAAGGTTGAGTTACGCTTCGCATAACCAAACAACAACCGCATCGTGGAAAATGCTAAGGGATGGCGGGGTGCTAATGCAGGAGTGCTTCCACACTGTGGGGGAACTCATCCAATCACGTGGGGCATTCTGTGGCTGTCTCTGCGGTGAAGACTCATGATAGAACTTTGAGACTAACAATGAGTAATGCATGAAGAATAACGTCAGGAGCATTTAGCCACCAAGAATTGTGCGTAGTTGATAGTACTCATGCCGGTTGTAAGCTGACTTACAGGCCAGTAAGAAGTGAAGAAACCACTATTGTCTATTATTTTATGCCTCCGCTATGTATGCTATCTATCATTGCGACTTTAGCATCAATCCTGTCGTTACACATCGTTATCCATGTCTATATACTATCCATCTTTCACATCCACCTCATGCATGTCATAATAACATCATACTCGCGTTCAATCAACTCGATGCTTGTTACGCGAAGGTCCCCTTTCAAGCTCCGGAGTCCGCACTACGCGGCTTCGTTCTTCTTGAGGCTCAAGAGCCTCCACAGACGTATCCCAATGAATGAGAAAATGTCTGCCTCGCCAGTTAACAGTATTACCGCAAACAACTGCGTAGGCCCAGACTGGAAGTGCCAGAGCTTCACGGCCGATCCAAGCTGCTAGAAACTCCAAGAACGGACGCTTCTGAATTCCGCCTCGGTTCATATAGCCCTTGGCGAAAGCAGGTGTATGTTCATCAATCTCCATAGTGACACCAGAGTGTAGACGTCGGTAACCAAAAAAGTCCACGATCATCCAGAGAGTACTAGTCGCAAACCAAGTAATTATCATGGCTCTCCACGTTTTGGGAATGCCCAAGTTCTCACTGAAGAATGGTAAAGTCGTGACGACGAAAGAAAGGTAGGTCGCCAACAAGAAACACTCCGTGAATGGCTCGATAAGAGTTGCCGAAAGCACGGTATACTTCCTCGCTCTAAGCCACCGAGAGCGTCGAGCTGCGTAAGCTTGCACAGACATGCCTGACGCTGGCTGAACGGCAATATCTCCCCAGACAAGTCCATGTTTTCTGTAACCAGGAAAATCTGTCTGCCATAGCATTTCGCCAATCAAGTGATCCTCGCAGATATTGTGAGAAAAGTAGTCCACGCCTGTCGGCCAGTTTCTATCCTGAGGTAGTTTCGGGTTCAGTACAGCATCGGTCGCCTGATCAAGCTGGGATTTGCGGAACATGTTGCTCTTGCCAACTGCGCAGGGCGCTACACCAACGGTGTTGATGGCGCTGTAGAACTTGGCATGCGGTGTCGCCATGAACATTTCGTCTAAACGTCCACCACCGTGTGTCCAAACTTTAGGGGCATTATGCAAGTCCTCGTCTACTAGGTGCTCAGCGTCGTGAGCCTCCTCGGATGAAGCGGCCAGGAGAGACTGACTGTCTGCTGCAAGCGGCCTGGAATAGTCGACCGTGTCAACAACCATCGGCAGCTGGTGGACAAACTTGTATGGTTTGTTACTGCCGCCAAGCTTGTATCCCATGAGCTTATCGACCATGCGCCCCAAGACTCCTTTGGTCATCCAGACGTTGCAGTCCGCAATCCATATAATATCTCCCTTGGCTTCTCGGTACGCTCGGCTGAGATTGCGGATCTTTGGATTCGGCCCCATATTCACCGTCTCGCCTAAAACAGAGTCCTCCTTCTCGAGCATAATACGCGCATCGAACGCGGGGAAATCGTCAATGACCTTTTGAAGGATCGGATAAGCCGGATCGGAGTCATTTTCGAGGCAGAGTCGGATCGAAATCTTGTCGAGGGGATAGTCTTGGCGAAAAGACGCGGCGATGCAATCGTATAGTCCAGGCTCGACGCCCTTGACGGGTCGGATTATGGTGACATGTGGTGCATTCTGGCCAAGGTTGGACGATACTGGCGGATCTGGACGACGGCTGAAGTTGCGAAAGCTTGCATGCGTTAGGAGAGCCAGTAGGAACGTGGCGGTAAAACTTACAGAGCTCGCACACCGATAGATATGACGGAGATGACAAACACAGCGAGAGCCAAAAAGATGAGCGCAAAAAGCTCAGTCCATGAGGCCATTTTGAGGATGGAGGAGAGTCAGTTCAACGGAGTCGCCCGTCGGCCTCGAATGGAAAGGAAGGACAACTGTCTCTCGCGTGCCAACCAGCCAACAAAAGGAGGGTGGTAATTAAAGTGAGATTCACAATGTAATGCTACAGTACAGTGCCTACCTTGGGTGGAGGAGACGTTGGGAATACGCAGGCAGGCTGGGAAGCCCCGCTAGAGATTACTGACTAAGATGATTGAGACATTTGAACAACGTGTTGATGAATATCGATGGTCTTAAAAATGGCGATTTTAGTTGATAGTAGGGCAAGAGTTGTCTTTGTACTACCGATAATTGTACGATCAACTGCTGTTTATCACGAGAGTTTCCATGATGCGGTCTAGCAGCCAGTTACGTCAAGGCTTGGACTCTTGTTTGGAGTCATAATGGTTCTTGGATGCATGAGAGAAGATCAAGAATGGACACTCTTAAGTATTAGATCAAAGTAGATCAACTTGAATAAATATACTGCTATCCGTAGTTATGTGGTAGACACAACAACGCTTTGTCGAGATATTTTTCCCTATCGATAGCTCCATCGCCAGTGGAGAGGTCACTCCCTTAGCGGAGCTTCTAGTGGCCTTGCGCACGAGGCATCAAACAAAGTGGGGAGCTCCAAGGCCAGAAAACCTCGACTTTTTAGCTCCAGTCAACTTTTCTTTCTCCGTCAACATCTCACAAAACTTTCAGACCACAAATTTTCTTACAGCTCGTGGAAGCTTCTGGACCTTGGTCGAGCTTCACACTTGAGCAATTAACATTGTTCACCTCTTGAGGTCGAGCATTGTGTTGTTGTGAATGGCCACGAGGATTAATTCCCAGCCAGCATCGTGCCTGGGTCACGCCCTAGACAGGTAGGTCTTTTTCTCGTCCTTTTCAAGCACATGCCTTTTTTCGAGACGCGATGGGAGACAGTTTTACTGTTTATTCTCAATCCCTAGAAGCTTTGCTTCTTAATGCGTCGTGTTGCGGTGATGACACCATATCAAAATGCTTAGAGAATCCATTCATTTGGTCTCCCATGTAGCTCTGATTATAGACTACAACGGTATCTGAGCAACACAAAACTTTGTTTTCTATTTAATAAATAACCCACACCCTCCAAAAACTTGACACTAACATCTGTCAAGTCCAAGATGACACCGGCGAGAAATGACTGAGATTCAATCACAAAACACAGACCACGTTGGTACCCCGCCTACCACGGATTCCGTCGGTCCACGGCAATCCCAGCAGCGAGGTCCTTCATTGCATCAGATCTACGCCCTTCCGGCCCCGATCCGCACATTTCCTTTGCCGGCCTTTTACCCGAGCAACCCCATATCCTTCTTTCATGTCGCGTATGCGTGGTTAGGCCAACTGTGGTCTCGGCCCAAGGCTGAACCCTCGGTTGTGCATAATGGAGTATGGTCTGCTGCTACATCATCTGTTCACATTACCGATGATGTCTCTACCCGAGCACTGTGGGAGCAAGGCTTCTATGGAAAGGGTAGTCTTAGCCGCAGTGAGCCAAACTGGATGAAGCGTGAGCAAGTCCGTCAGGGATTGGCTGATGCACACGTCAGCGAGATCTTGACTGTGCAAAGACGTGAGGAACGCATGCGAACCAAGTGGGAGCGAGCACGTCTTGAGCAGGAGGCTATTAGAGAGACACGAAAGCAGGAGGCTGAAGAAGCCAAGGCGAGAGAGACCATGAACCGAGAAGCTAAAGCTTTTCAGGCCAAGGAGCGAGAGCTGCGTGCTCAAGAGTCGAAAGACATCGCAGAGCCCAGGTCCATCAAGCCCATTTCGCTGTCACCTTCGCTTCCAACCTACGAGTCACCAGTCAGCCCTGCTGCCCTTTTGGCTTTGCCAAATTCATCGGCGGACATTGTACAGCCCAAGCCTGAGCCTATCAAGCCGGTCAATCTTCCGGTCTCTACACCGACCTATTCTTCCCCAGTGAGCCCAGCAACACTTCTTGCTCTGCCAAACTCGGCGGCAGATATTGTTGAGGAGCCTGCTGCTGAGAAGGTCGAAGAAGAGGTCAATGGCCTTGGGATTTCTGGTGTCCACCCATCAGCCATGGGTTTGTCAGTGGATACCCTCCTCAATGGCAATGCCACGGGATCTATCTCTACTGAGGGACCTGACGGACTGCTCCAGCATGTTGCGAACGGCACAGGTTCTGTTGTCACGTCTTCGTCAGATGAAGAAGACCATACCAAACCAAAGAAGCGACGGAAGAGTGTCCGGTTCTCACCAACTGTCGAATCGACCACGTTCCACTTTGCAGATCCCCCTAGCCCCACGTACGCGACGTCCAACGGCAAGGCTGCTGCCTTAGCTAAGGTGTTGAACGGATCTGAGGGAACCTCGTTGGAGAGTACTAGCAAGCCGGTGCTGAAGAATATGGAACACCTCCAGCTAATGCCCGAAGAAGCCTTCTGGCTGAGCTTTGCCTTGGGTGTTCTCACCGTCACCGATCCTGCATCAGGTGCTCAGTTGTCGTCTTTGGAACTCTTGAGACTTTTCCGCCAGTATTCTCACTTCCCCCCTCGAGCCGAGCCCGCAGATCCTGCCCTTCAGCCCGATGATAACTTCCTCGTTCACTACGCCGTGTATCACCATTTCAGAACACTCGGTTGGGTGCCTCGTGGAGGTATTAAATTCGGTGTCGACTGGCTGCTGTACACTCGGGGACCCGTCTTCGACCACGCCGAGTTTGGTTTGATTGTCATTCCTTCTTACTCTGATGCCCTATGGAAAGAGGCTGGAAAGAAGAACCCACAGAAGACCTGGCAGTGGCTTCACGGAACAGTACGCGTTCTCTCTCACGTCACCAAGAGTCTTGTTTTGGTGTATGTGGATGTACCACCACCTTCAAAGTTTGAGAAGGCTTTGGACCAAGGAGTTGCCGAGGCTTTGAAGCTTTACAAAGTCAGAGAAGTCATGGTGAAGAGATGGTCGAGCAACCGCAACAGAGGTTGATTTACGCTTGACGAGCAACTGATGATTTGACGGACATGTATAATGCTGCTTTATATGCTCTTGGGTGTAGGAATAGGCTACCTGGCGTTTGTAAATCTACTGTATAGCACATGTATTATGACATCGAATCAAGATCAAGGTCCTATTTGGCCAATTCATGAAGACACAATATTTGGCACTCAAACTTTCTTGTATAACGTGAGATGTGAAGATGTACCCTTTTGTCATGTTGCATATCTCATGAGACCATTTTTGCTTCTGAAGGTCCAGCTCCAACAACGCGGGGTTTAAGCCGAGAACCCCCACATGAAGGAATGCCTCCCTTTTGGCCGAGGTACGAACATGGCCGTGACTGATATATAGGTAGGTAAGCACGTAGATCTAATAACCTTTGCTAAACTAGGTACATATACCTTCTATCGCTCCCTCATTTAAGTCTCTATTTCTTGATTATTGTGTATATTTTATTTTTGCATTTGCTAAACTAGAAAGCATTACGCTATGTTCTCTCGTCGACTTGCAGCTCAAAGCTGTAAAGCTCTCCCATGTGGACTCTCATCAACTCGAGCAAGTGCTCAAAGAATGAGCTTCAAATCAGCAAACTCACAATCTCTCACACACCGAAGAACAATCACAGCAAAGAGCTTCAGCATACCCCCCCTCTTTGAACCAACAAACACGCTCCAAGCCAAAGACAACAACATCACCATCTCCAGCGGTGATCGCTTCATTCACATCCAAGATGAAAAGCACGGCGGCTGGACACGTCTCGATGCCACGGTCCTCCGCGACAGCTGCACATGCACAACATGTGTAGATTCGGCATCTGGTCAAAAAAGCTTCGCAACAACAGCTATTCCCTCAGACATTGCCATCGATACCATCCGCACTGCTTCAAACGGCGTGGGCATCAAGTTCAAGAACGACATGTATAACGATCACGAGATGATCCTCCCCTGGTCTTCAATCGATAAAGCACTCGGTCACACGCCTGTTGAGAAAATGCCTTATCCAAGACAAGACGCGGTGTATCCCAAAACAGGCCGGACGTTCTGGGATAGAGATACTATTCAACAACGCGTGCGCAAGATTGACTATCATGAGTTCATGAAGGGCGACGATGCGTTCTGGCACACTCTTCTCGATCTATCTAATCTCGGGCTCGTATTCCTCAAAAATGTTCCACACGATGAAAACTCCATTGTCAACATCACCACGCGCATCGCTAATATTAAAGAAACATTTTACGGACGCACCTTCGACGTTCGCGCAAAACCAGATGCCGAGAACGTAGCGTACACGAGCGGATATCTAGGTCTTCACCAAGACCTTTTATATCTCGAGAGTCCACCAGCAATCCAGCTACTTCACTGCATGGAAAACTCATGTAACGGCGGAGAATCACTTTTCAGCGATGGTTTATTCGCTGGAAAGCTTCTCTGGCTGCAGAATTCACCCACAGTCAAGAACCTCGCACGTGTCAAGATTCCGTATCACTATGAGAAGCACGGATACTTTTATCGACAGCAGCGGTCTCTATTCGACGTTGGACCGGATGGGAATCTAGCTGCTGTGTACTGGAGTCCGCCGTTCCAGAACCAGTTCCAGATTGCTGCTGTGGATGCACGGGCGTGGCTTGAAGCAGCGCAGCTTTTTGACGGGTTGATTAATGATGCTGATGCCATGTTTGAGATGAAGATGAAGCCGGGGGAGTGTGTGCTTTTTGATAATATGAGGGTTATGCATGGACGGAATCAGTTTGATGTTGGTGGGGGATCGAGATGGTTGAGGGGAGCGTATATTTCTCGTGAGGACTTTGTGAGTCGTGTGCTTCACGTGCCTGAGTCTTTGGCGTCGGAATATCGCGGTGGTAAAGAATGGGGTCGTCAGTTGGAGGATGAGGAGTTGAGAGCGTCAACGTGGTTTGGGAAGGTTGGAGGACAGGTCGAGAGTGTTGTTGATGGGTTGAAGAGAAAGGGGGCCGCTGAGTTGGGAGAGAGAGATTACGAAGTGTTGAACTGTTAGAAAGAATACATAGAACATGCACAGCATAGCGAAGATTGATGAATTGGTTAAATTGAAGGCTCAGATGCTAAGAGCTACTTTTCCGAGTTCCCTTTCCGATGCGCCAA
Organism: Fusarium verrucosum; assembly: GCA_013623715.1. Lineage (NCBI taxonomy): Eukaryota > Fungi > Ascomycota > Sordariomycetes > Hypocreales > Nectriaceae > Fusarium > Fusarium verrucosum. The sequence goes on from JABFFJ010000139.1 coordinate 24,802, forward strand.
ATGAGTCCAGCCTGAACACCATCATGAATATCCCACAATTCAGTCATAACTCAGTATTCTCACATACAGTAATCATATTCTCGTACCACACGTAACTATCGCGTCTTGGTCTCGACACATTCCAAATTATGTCCCTACCACTTCTTAGCCTCGACACCCTCAGGAGGAACCGTCTCGACGGTCCTGTCCTTGACGTCGTTCCAATCCGTGCTGAGACTGGTGCCATTGCTCTCTGTGAAGCTCTTCATCATAGCTCGCTGCTGCTCAGGATTAGCACCCTTGAATAGCTTCTTAAAAAACACATTGGCATCCTTCTCCTCATCAGAGTCAATATCGGCCCCGATGTTATCCCAATTTTTGGGTCCGGTGCGAGAAGAAGAAGGATAGGTTGGAGCCGACTTGGAGGGTTCGTTGTCAGTGGTCTTTTCTTTGGCCTCGGTGGATGCTGCGGGCTTCTCTTGAGTAGGAGTCTCCGTTGCGGCGTCATCCATGGCTTTCTTGCGAGCTTCCTTCAAGACCTTGAGCTTTCTGGAGTCATCTTAGTTGGAAGTGCTGTACGATGTTTGTGAGACTTACTCGGCCTCCTCAGCGGCTGCAGCATCGAGAGCGGAATCGCTTCCCTCTCCCTTGAGCTGCGCCCACTTTCCAGGCGTCTTCTTCTTAAGGCTCAGCTCAACCTTGTTGGGAGTGACCCTGTACGTGCAAGCCTCTGTGTCGATCTCACCCCAGAGGTCCAGTGTGAATGGCTTCGCATCACCATTGGGCCAGATGACGGAGTCAAGGTGAGCAGACTTGGGCTTGAACTGAACCTGGAGCTTCTCCTTGTTGACGCCCTTGGAGAAGATGGATACAGTCATAGTGTTGTCGTTCTGGAATTCCTGGAGTCGGAGAGGGGTATCGGCTGATGCAACAGGCTTGGGGGGGACTGGTTGCTTGTTCTTGGTCTCGACCTCCTTGACTGCTAGATCCGATAGCTCCTTCAACTCAGGTTTGTAGGTTGTGGTGAGCTTGCGAGCAGGGTCGTCCTCGGGAAGCTTTTCCATGGCAAACAGGATCTGCATGCGCAGAGTGCTCGCAATACGCCACTCCTTCGCGTTTGGAGCATCGTTAACAGACAGTGCGCTGTCCTTTGACTTTTTGTTAATCTCATCTTGGGCTGACTCGTCCTGCGCATCCTTCAGAGTCACGTTGTAGAAACCATTCTTGTCTATGTTCTTCTTGGCGGGGTCTTCCCTCTCAACAGCAGGGTATTTCTTGACTAAGCGCATAGCATAGACACAACATGCATCGGCGTTGGCATATTGTCCGAGACGGAAGTAGGCAACAGCACGACGGTAGTGGGCATCGATGAGGAGGGGTCTCTTATTGCGCTCGAATGCGGCGTGCCAGGCAAGGTTGGCATCGTCGAGGGCCTCTTGGAAGCGTTTCTTGTGGATGAGGGCTTTCGATCGGGCAATGAGCCATGCAGGGTTCTGCGAGGACTTGAGAGCGGTTGAGAGTTTGTCGAGAGCTTCGTCCCAGTTACGTGCTTCGGCGGCGGCAAGGCCTTGTTGGGCCAGTGTGATGTGCGACATTGTGAAAGTTGAAGTGTTGATTGATGGAAGAGAAATGAAGAGGAGAGAGTAAAATTTATGGAAAGGTGAGGAGAAGTTCAAATCAAGCAGCAGTTGGAAAGCTCAAGTTAAAGTTGAGGATGGTTGGTTCTGGAAGCTTTGGTGGGGCATGATAAGATACAGGCAGCCCAACCCAGGCAGCTGATGTTAGCTGGTTGCATGGAAGTTTGTATGATTGACTGATGACTGCACAACCAACGAACGAACACAAACAAGAATAAATATGGACACAAGCAAAGATTTAATGAATATCTACCTGAGATAGTTGACGTGGTATACCCTGATTTGGCGAGTACAACAGACTGCAAACCTCTGACTTTTAAAGTGAGAGGACGTCTTCTTTTTCTCAATTTTTGCTGAAAGTTCCTCCAGTAACTTATGTGTCACGAGCCAGTCAGAGTTTGAACACAAAATAATTCAAAATGTTTGACTTTATTGCGATTCAGTTATCGGAATGACAACTAATGTAGGATGTGGGAAGACCAAGCTTTCAGCCACAATTCTCAACTACAAATAATACATCCAGATCGCAATATAGGCATATACCTATGCCTTCACAATTGCTCAAGTAAGTTATCAACAAAACCAAGATAATGACTCCTTTTCCCCGGTTAGTGATTCAGGTATCGGAATGACAGCATCATCTCTCATCCCAATTTCACTCTGAATCACCGTATTCACTGCTTCCTCTTATCTACCGTGCCTCCATCTCTTGGAGAGAATGGTACAAGCATTGACTTGCACTTGCGTGCCCATCTCTTGCTCCAGTTACATTATTTAAACACCTTCTCTTTGGGCCTCAGAAATGATATCATCATTGGCTTCACTTGTAGACGTTCTTGCTTCAATGTTGGTGATTGAAGCTCTTGTCCTTCCCTCCGAAGCAAGCTACCTTCTTGCATGACGACATTGCCGTCATGGTGATCTCTCCTCCTGTTTGTACTTGCTGATAATAATCTCATAACTGGAGAGAGCGTCGTCATCTCTGTTGTCTTCTTTCCTTAATGCTCGGTGTTGCTGTGCGATGTTGGCCGTCGTACTCACAATCGATGCGCTGAAGAGATGTCTTTCTCTTTCATTCGTCAGTGCTCTTGTCGTTTCGTAAACAGGATTCCTTTCATCCTTCTATCTTGGAGGAACTGACTGTCAAAATGGGCCCATCCTCTCAACAATCTGCCGAGTTCATTCCTTGTGGCTTCCTTCGCTGCCTTGTCGTGTCGTGCATCAACAGATGTCCTCGCCAGGAAGGAGTCTCACTACCGAATGATTATAAATACCCTTCATCCCCGCGAGGCCAGAGTTTTCTTTTCTCTTCTTCTTCATGGTCGGGGGTTTCAGTTGCTCGCGACCCCGGCGACCAACAAGCCGATTGCCCGCTCTGATGTTCAAGGTATTGGAGCGGAAGGGCACAATTTTTGGTTTCTCTTCATGCCTCTGGCATTTGATCTCTTTTTCATTGCATTCATCGGCTTGTCTGATGGTGTGAAGAAGAAGTTGTTGTTGTTGAGTTGTCGTGTTGTTGTTGTGTCCCATTTCTGTGTCCTGTCAGCTATCTCCAATGGCTGTTGGTTGTTAGGTGTCCAAGGTAGAGGGATTTCGGCGTCAGACATGTTGGTTATGTTGGCGATAATAGATTGCGGTTTCAGAAGCTGTTACGGTGTCTTGGGACACGGGTGTTGCTCGTGTCTTGGGTGTGCTGGTGTTCATGTATGGGAGGCGAGATGACGGACAGTTCAAAGGATGGAAGGGCGTTTGTTGGGTAAGTCTATTATGTGGGCTCGATATGTGCTGAATAAGGGATGTTTGTGGATGGGAGGATGACAGGAGAAGATATGGACAAAGATGGAAATCAAGATTGGGTGCATGACTTGTACTTATATTCGAATAGTAAACTAAGTTCAGGTTGAGTGCCCTAGGGTTGGAAAGTTGTCATGTGTTGCTTGAAAAACCTTGTGTATTGTAGGTTGCAATTCTAATTTTGCCGATATCATCGCGTTCATGCTTTTGCCTCCCTTTAGACTTCCCCAACACCGTTTGCCTTGACCTCAGTTGATACATTCTCTCCTACAGCCCAGCTCGGCACAAGCTTTTCCTCAGGAAACCTCTTGGCAAACATACCCAGGGCCTTGATGGTAAAGGTAAACTTGTAGTTGGGGTACGAGATCATGCACGACTTGTTAAAGACACCCTCGATGGATTCCTGCAGCCACTCTCCGTTGGGCTTCTGGCGGTTCATGATAAACTGAATGCCCTTCCTCAGAGGTTCTACGTGGGGATAGTCTGCTTCCATCAGACCGATGAGAGCCCAGGCTGTCTGGACCACGAGAGAGCCCGAGGGGTGTTCGACATACTTCATAGTTTCGCAAGCCTGTGCGTGTTAGTAAAGATCTGTAGAGCAAATGTTGTGGTATCATACCCTGTAGCTTTCTGACCAGCCACCGTCGGCTCTCTGCTTGGAGATCAAGAAATCGCAGCCACGTCTAGAGTTATCGCCTGTAGTGTATGTTTGACCAATGTGCTTCATACTCTCGAGCGCAAACATGCCAGCGTAGGTAAAGCAGATACCCCAGCTACCGTACCATCCACCGTCAGGTCGTTGGTTGGATTTGATCCATTCGGCAGCCGTTCGGATCAGAGTCTTGACCTCCTTGGTTCGGTAGTCCGGCCAGTGCTTGTTGAACAAGGACATAGCTGTCACGCAGGCGGTTGTGCATTCGGGGTAGTCGTACTCGATCATGATGCGACCAAAGACTTCGGCGGCATTCAACATTTCCAACCACTCGCCTCCTCGTCGTTTCTCGTACGATGACATGCCGTAGTTGTCGTTCTGATACAATAGCAGAGTATCAATAGCGTCGAAGATTCGTCGATCTTCCATGACCTCAGGAAGACCAGCCACCTTCTGCAGAAGAATGATAGCCTTGAGGGCTTCCGAAATGCAATCGCTGACACCATATCCCTGATCCCTGTTGCTAAAGGGCCAGCCACCCTTTCGAGGTTGACGATAGCAGACTTCCTGGTCGACACAGTTCTCTCGAATCTGTTGGCGTTCCAAATAATGCAGTGACTTCATGAGCATCGGTCGGTACTTTTCGTGTTTATAGAGACCAGCCTCGAAAACTGCTTGGATTGTGAATGCCGTGTCCCAGCATTGCACACCGTTAGTACCGTTAACCAGCATGCCCTCGTCCTTGACCCAAATAAACTCTGCAAGTCGCTCAATATGCCTCTTGACACCATAGTTATCAGGGCCATCGCGGGCATAGCACATGACTGTATTCATGGTTCCATTGACAGGCGCCAAGCAGGCATAGTCTGTGTTGGCATCCTCCATATCGACTTGTTTGCTAACCCAGGCTTCGGCCTTTTCCTTGATGAAGTTGGGGCGTAGATATGGGTTCCAGACATTAACGATCAACCAATTGGCCATGTTAAGGAGCCATGACTTGGGATGGTAGTTGTCAACCACACCAATACTGTTGCGGTGGCTTTCCCAGTTGATCTTGGCGTAATCCTCGATGAATACCTCTTTTCTAAGTGATCGAATAACATCGGTTTCTTCGCAGACCCATCGTTTTGAGTATAGCCAACCCATCGGTAGGAACACCATTCGAATATGAATCCACCATCTCCATGGCGCAAAGGGGACCCAATCGGGAAGAAGCCAAATCTCTGGTGGGATGGGGTTGACAACGTCCCAGTTCATCACTCCCAGAACCGCCATCCAGAACTTGGCCCAGTGCGGCGCATACAATGCTCCCCCCATCTTGTGCAGAGTTCCTCTAGCCTTGACCAACACAGGGTCCTCAGTATCGACACCGACGAGTCGAAGGACCACATAATTCAACAGAGTACCAAAGACACTGCTATCGCCTTCGATGTGTAGGCCCCAACCACCATCTTCGGGATGCGCTCGTGCGGATAGGTAGTTGTAGATCGCGGTCGCTTGGGCAGAGGAAATCGGTGTCCTTGTAATATACCAGGTGATAACAACACAGGGGAGCAGGAACATAGGACCTCCATATTCGCAACCCCAATGACCGCTGGGAAGCTGTAGTTTTTCGAAAAAGTCGAGACCGTTCGCGGCGGCTGCCGATGGGCTATCAGGCGTAGGGAGATCGGGGAGGTCCTGTGTTAACCATGTTAGTTGCAATTGCAGGAAGCAAGACAATGCAATGTCCATACCAGAGGCAAATTCAGGTACCACTTCTCAGCATAACTCTGCGGCCACTCCTTGGCTTCATCGTCATCCTCAAGGTAGTGCCACGTGTGGCGGCTGTCGTCGTCCTTGAGCCTCCATCTTGTCTTGTCCAACTGTGAACCGATGCGCGGTTGCTTGGGGTAAGGCTGACCCTGTTTCAGCAGCGGCTCTGATTCGGAGTCAGCAGCGCGCTTACGCGACTTTGCCGCCCCTACACCACGTCCACTAGAATTTGCAACCATTTTTGGAGGATCATGAAGCTCTCAATTGAAGGTTTGGAGGGGTAATTGAAAGAAGAGCAATAATGGGGTGATATTAAACGAAACCCCAGTCAAAAGAGAAGCACATGCTTTTTTAACTCAGTACTTAAATTAACTAACACGGAGCCGGAGTTCACTAGTAGGTACAGGCCCGCGGGCTCCCGGTGGCACCTGCCCAGGTACGGACGGGACCAGGTTTAGCGGTCAAACCCCTGAAACTCAATTCATTCTCAGGATTGGACAATCTGTGAAACTTCCCCAACACCATCATCGCATTGCAACTCTACGGCGTATTCGGACAGTTCTTGAACGCTACTTGCGAAAACCCATTGACGCTTCGTTTCAACTGGCCTCGTCAAATGAAATGTCAAGATGGACGAAGAAGCAAACATTGCTCAATCAATTGCTACACCAGAACTAACTCGAAGCCCCCAAACTAACCACCCATCAGCATCAGCGCCAGCACCAGTGAATGAGAATACTGATACGAATACGATAATCGGCAACCCAAACCTCGGGACGGTTGTCACTCGCATCGAAGGCATTCTCGAGCAAATCATAGACGCTCTATCTGCGGGCCAAGAGCTGTCGATTGCATTCTCTGCCCGAAGGTCCTCTCGTCGTGCTGCAAGTGCACAGCCTGAGCAGGTTCATTTCCCTGGTCGTAACGAACAGGAAGCCATCAAGTTTGGTCAGGCTATGGGAGTGAATATAATCATGCAGGTTTGACTGACATGTCACAGCCCGCATACTTCTTATTCTTCAGTTGTCACATGATGCTCTTGTATCTGGAACAATTCTGACCAAGCGGTTTGTGCATTGGACCTCACATGCAAGAGTGAAACTAATGGCGTTTGTGGCAGTCACATTTTCTACCAACACCAAGACCTTTTCCAGAAGCAAAACCAGGTAGATGACCTTGTGGATGATATTGCATTTACTCTTGGTATCAGCCGTGGAGACTTGAACATTGTGCGCTTTGTCACATATCTTCTCTACTTCTACTGACTGTAACAGGTCGCAGCATCAAAGGGCATCCTGGCTGGACCGTTGACTGTACGTCTCCACGATGGCAGTACTCTAAACCCTTGTTCTGGTGACCTGGTAAGCTTCCTGCATACGTCTATCCGACCACTTCTAAATGCTTTAGGGAGTTGCCATCCCAACCATCCAGTCAATCTCAGGTATTGGCCTTCATGATGTCAAGTGGATTCTAGTCGTAGAGAAGGATGTAAGACTCATAGGTCCTTCATCGCGGCAAAGCTGATCGTCTAGGCCGTCTTTCGCTCACTGTGTTCTTCACAATTTTGGAGAACCTCCCTTTTTGGTCCGGGTGTTCTCCTCACTGTACGTAGTACATGACTTCGATCTCCGCGAAACACGAGCTTACACAGGCAGGCCAAAGGATATCCTGACTTGACCACTCGCTCGTTCTTGAACTTTATTCACACGAGGCATCCCACACTTCCAATCTTGGGACTCTTCGACTATGATCCCGATGGGGTCAAGATCTTGCGATGCTACCGATATGGATCCGACAGATTGAGCCACGAAGCTGATCTTGGTACACAATCATTGCAGTGGCTCGGCATCAGGTCGACGCATCTCCTTCGAGATTACACTGATGCGTCACCTGTCAGCTATGGACCACCGAGCCAGTTTTCTCAGGTCTCCATCACGTCTACCCTGTGCCGTGATCCTGTCACGTATCTGAGTGTTAGAGAGCGGGCTGCGGCAATCTCAACGCTCAAGAAGATCACCCATCCTTCTTCAGACGAAATTGAAGTTTCTGAAATGAGACGCGAGCTACAATTGATGATAATGCTTGGTGTCAAAGCAGAGATCGAATGGCTTGATGAGTCTGGAGACCTATGTTCGTGGCTCGATGATGAGATTGGGGAGGCACTAATTAGCGACGTCATCTGACTTTACCATGGAGATATATTGATTCAACGTCGAGCAAGTTACTGCTTTGAGCTATAGGTTGATATCTTGCAGCCAGAGTAAAACTATCTTTCATTCTCTCAAGACTCAAAACCAGAATCGCCTACCCTACACTGATCCACCCCACACCGTGCGAAAATAGCGGGGTAACTACACACACAGTCCCCTCATCTTCACAAAATTTTATATCCTTGCATGAAAAACCAACGCGCATCATCATCATCATGGCACCCAAACTCACAGAAGACGAGATCGATGATCTCATTTACTTTTCCCGAGCCGGCGAGCAGGAGGACTTGACCGAGACTATCAAAACTTTGGCGGAGCGAGAGAATGTCAGCCCTGCTGAGATTGTAGCGGCTGCTCAAGATGCTTCCAACAAGTCTACATGTTTGCATATGGCGACAGGAAACGGTCATCTAGGTATGTTATTGCCAATAGAAGATTCAGGTTCCCATGAAGGATCACGAACTTTCACCCCGGGACTTCAATTTGTTGGCAATATCAAACTAACACGTTTCAGAAATCGTCAGACAACTCATCCAATACTTCGACAGCCGACCAAAGGAGCAAAAGCAAGCCTTCCTAGACGAGGCAAACGAAGCTGGAAACACAGGTCTTCACTGGGCAGCCCTAGGTGGCCACCTTGATGTGATCAAACTGCTTCTCGACCAAGGAGCCTCTCCCGCACTGGCAAACGAGCAGAACTATGTTCCTCTTGACTTGGCTTACTTCAACAACAAGAATGACGTGGCTGAGTACTTCTTGTCAACTGCCAAGAAGCTGGAGGACAAGAACCAAGAAGAGGGTGGTTTGGACGCTGCTGTTGAGTCGGTAGAGATTGAGGTGGAGGATGACAAGGGTGAGGAGAAGAAGGAAACCTCGTGAGAGGTTGAAGGAAAGAAAATTGGGTTGGAAAATTTGGGATCTGATTAGAGGGATCTTGTGAGGCTGGGAGCCTCGGAAAAGGATAGGGAGTTTAGGACATTTATGAGAATAACGAAAACATTTTCAATAACAGATTTTAGAAACCAAAGTGAATGCAAGAATGAATCTCGGCTTGATCGATCTTTATATATATAAGGAAACCCAAAACAAATGAAACTAACCAGTCTGCTTATGTATATATATATATATCCAAGTCCCAACCTCCAGTCCATACTATTACCCTCCGTATCCCCAGTCTCCAATACCTCCCCCATGGCCAACCTTTTCAGTCAATACTCACATACCAGCCAAATGAAGTTCAACCATCTTCTTATGCTTTTTGCAAAATATGCTTGAGTGGTCTACAATCTTGAGTCCGCAGCCAAGTCTGCTACAAGTATGCACAGGGCAGAAAATAGAGTACTGAGCACTGTTGAGCTTCGTAGAAACATCTTGTAGACATCCCCAATCCTCAGCAGCGCAGGTATGTCTCTTGCAAAACAATCCCCTACGCCCATCCAGAGATGTAGTGATACTCTGCTTGCACGTACCAGAAGCACAGATATTCTCTGGTCGATACTCACGCCTTTTCTCCTTGACAATTTCCAAAGAGGGACTTTTCCGTCTAGATCTCGGTTCACTCTTGACAGACATTGTCTCGAGGTCTTTATCCATCTGAGCCAGCTCAAATTGAATCTCACGAAAGACTTTCTCCTCATGTTGAATAGTCTTGGTCTTTTCCTCTGCGCATTTCGCGCAATCACCGCCGATCTTCATGATGGTGAAATCTTCATCCACGGGGGATGAAGGCTCTGAACCGGGCTTTTGACTCATGACTCCGTCAACGAGACAGCCAAAGGGATCGTGGCAACGAGTAAATGCTTCGGTTCTGAGACGGTGGGGGTCGTTTTCTTTGGAACAGGCGTATTCGAGTTGAACAAAGTGACACATAATAGAGTCGTTTGTACAAGGTTGTGGTAAATTGAAACGGGGGGGAAAGGAGCGAGAAGGTGAGAAAAAAGGAGTGATGATTGGAACCTGGCGAAACTGTGTAACGGAAGAGCTTATACGATATTTTATAAAAAAAACTAGAAATGTTATTGATCCTTGCTAATAGAAGCAAATATTGTTCACTACTCTGTGTTCACCACCACATAGCTATTGTTTGTTCTCAAAGAACTATGCGAACAAAGAAACATCAAGAGAAAGCAATCATGGCTTCAATAAAACCAGAACACAGCACAGCCCTTCGTTCAGCGAAGATGGTTTCATTAAAACCAAAACCCGATATTGGCTTTTCGCGACTCGAATCCTGAACAGCAGCTACATTATCATTATGTCTTGAAGTCTCTGAACAAGGCATTAATGGACCGCTACTAATGATGACGATAATTCGCATCCAATTACAATACCAGCCTCAACCCGATTCATGTCTGTGCTCGTCTTTCTAGCGACTCTGCCACCAGTGACAAAGTCTCCCCCACGACGTGCACAATCTCATAAACCTGTATCCCTTTACACGTTTCCGCCCAAAGCTTCACTGCTGCAACAGCCAGGCGTCGTATACGACCGGGAAAGTCGGTCTTTGGGCCCAGCGAGGCTTCTAAATGGGTTTCCTCGACTAATCGATCAACCATGGAAAGTAGTCGTTTCTCCTCTTCTCTGAGAGCGGGAATACCATCCGAAAGAACAAGCTGGTAAAGATTCTCAAGCCAGTGCGTCAACAAAAGCGCGCATCCAAAGTGGCTTATAGCATGCTGAACACTCCAATGGCCTGTACGACCACGTGCCACAAATGCTATACCTACACGGACTGGTATTCTCAAAGCATAGATAGCATGCAAAACAGCTTGGTCGAGATGAGGAGCACGAAGGGGTAGTGGATTCCGATGAGGCTCGAACACCTCTGCTTTGACTTTGGGATCTCGAGAGAGCAACTCGCATTGGCTGTAAAGTCCAAAACCAAGATGAATATGAGCTAAGCGTAGCATTGCAGTCGAGTTGAAAGGAAGAGGCCCGTTACGAGATGATGGGTCTGGTGCAGACTCGATAGCAGAGTCCCAACAAGATTGCCACGCACCGAGCGCCGCAGCATAAGTCGCGATGGTGTTCTCTGAAAGACTTGGTGACGCAGTCAACAACGCTGATGAAACCTGGCGCTCAAAATAGATCTGTATCAACAAACTCTGGATGAGCATATAATTGCCAAATTCAGTAGCGGAGACCTCTTTGGCCAGCGGCTCTCCAGATAGGAGCTGCTTAAAACAGGACTGGAAGTTGAGCTTCTGTGGTACAACCTTTCGTCGTAAACGAAGCCATGTGTCTGCATCGGGAGCGTTAAACTCAGCTTCAGAACACGGGAGTTCAATGTCGAACTCGGTAGCTGTCATCTGTGGTGGCACGTTGAAGCAAATGGTTTGGATGTTCAGTGTAAAGTATGCGGATAGAATCGTTCGGCGTCTTTCTTCATCTTGAGCCCAAGCCTCCCAGGTGCCGCCAATATCGTCCCCAGGGAGGCGTTTCAGAATATTACGAGTGAGTGCTGTGAGTTGGCTACTCATCGAAAGTGCCTCCTGGGGGAGTGGTCCATCAAGCCAGGACATAGTCATGACAACAATCAATAGGGACTGCAATAACTCGATGTCGAATTTCGTCAAGCTCGCTGGATGATTAGGCGGCGCATCAAAGACTTCTGTTGAACTGGTTGGGAGCGCGGCATAGCGTGGGAAGCCGTTGAGAAGATGGCGATTTGATAGACGGCGTCGTTCTTCCAGCTCATGGTTGATCATCTCCTTTGCAACAAAGTACATGGCATACCCCTGAGGGTGTTCAAATCCATAGAATGATCCAGTAGCTGCTAGGGTTAAGAGGAGCACAGGTGACATGGATTCCAAACTAGTCGTTGGCAGGTGAATGAATGGTAAGTGAGGATGGTATCCCCGTATCCAGCTTGCGATATACCTAGATAAGGCGTGTCTGCTAGGAAGTGAAAAAGATTCCGGTAAGACTGATCTATGCTTTGAGAACTCCCTAGAGAGTCTTTCGTAGGCAGTAGTTGACACAGCCCAAGGGTTTGTGGCTACGATATCGTCAATGATATGCAGAGGCCTGGAAACCGTGTTTTGATCTGGAGACGACTGGACTTCTTGCCTCTGTTCGCAAGGTAGTGAACAGGTCGAGAAATGAGTATTTCCAGCACGACTAGTAGTTGTGGTTGGTTGTAAACGGCTTGATGACGCCAAAGGTTCAAAACCAGGCTCATGCTCAAATGACTGAGCAAAGAGATTTGCCGCATCAGGAGTATACGATTGCTGGGAATCTATAGGAGGAAATACTCCGCCAAGGTAGCTGTTGATCATATCCATCTCGTCAGGGAATAGATCCACGTTGAAAGATTCAAGTTGCATAAAATCAAGGTTTCCCATGGACTGCATATGAGTGGCTTCATCGGCGTGAGTCGGAGTTTTGGGGCGGCTGAAAATTTGACTAGGAGTCTCCTGGTGGTAGCCTGGATGTCGATCATGAATAGAAAATCTGCTCATCATTTCATACTGAGAGGAGACAGTTTGGGGGGAGGTTGATAAGACATTGTTGGGTCCTGTAGCTGTCACGTTGACTAGACCAGAAAGTGGACTTTGGGTTTGAACCTGTGAGCCCGATAGTGATAGGTTATGATCATCACTTGCTTGTGAGATGGAAGGTGAAGTAGTATCAGCCTCAGCTGGAGATACCAATGGATTTGACTCTGTATTTCTCGCCGCCAAGCCACTGCTAGTACATTGAGAAAGTCGATGATGACGATTGAGAAGGTCTCTAGAAATAATTCAGCTTTGTAACAAAGTTCTGGACTGGTGATATGTTGACTAACTGTCTTGAAAAGGCCCGGCCACAAGGGCAACCATAGGGCCTCTCGCGTGTATCTAGATATAATTCAGCATTGATTTGAAAGTGATACGGGAACAAACTTACGTGTACGAATATGTCGTTCTAAATGCTCCTGTCTTTTGAATTCTTTATTGCAGAACCTGCATAGAGGCACTGGGAGCCGAGGTCTACCTTTCATGGTGCCGACTGAGACGCCGCATGTTTCTGTGATATCATGAATTCCGTATGTCGAATAGCATCATTATGTGCATACGTAAAATGAGTTTGAATGATATTTCAATAAGTAAATGGGTTATTGATCATTATGGCATCTCAAGATTGGATCCACGCAAGATAGTGAGTGTAGTTGATAAGTTAGAGGAGACTGGGGTTGCCCTCGCTGGTTCCTACTGGACAAGACCGGCCCGGTCGAGTGGAACCACGTGATACCCATTGAACCAACCTTACCATTGTCAACTTAGCGTTTCTCCTCTACAATGCACTTACATACAGATTCAGATAAGGACATGTTCATTGAATTTTGGTTCAGGCATCCTTCGATATTTAGGGGCTATTATGCTTTGATAAGCGTGAAAGAGTGTATCAGTTACTTATTTTACAACGAACAACACTACTCTAGCCTCCTTCTGGCCTTGACTACTATAGTCCCTGGACTAACAACACTTCCGGGCGGTTGATTAATCTTGACCACCTCAGCACCGGCCTGATCTTCACCAACGACCAAGTTAATCTCCATTTTCATGGCCTCAAGAACTGCCACCGTCTGTCCTACTTCCAGAACATCACCAGGACTAACAAGCACCTTCCATACATTCGCGTTTACCGGTGACTCAATAACCGCCATCTCGTCTGAGTCAATGTCACCGTCTTCATCCGCATCACCATTTCCAGATTGCTTTGAAACAGTCCATTCGTCAAACAGCTTTTGCTCCAAAGCAGCCAGTTCTTCGGCTGCAGCTGCTTGGCGCTCTCGCCATGATTGATACTCTGGATCTTTGGCCGCTGTGTCAAACTTGGCGATATAATGATCCATGTCAATCGTCGTCTCGACAATGTCAAATGTATATTGGCCAGCCTCAAAATCCTGCTCCATCTTGTCGTACTCTTGCTCAGTTACCTCATAGAAGCAGACGAGGTCCAAGTGGTTAAATAACCAGGGCTTTGTGGCCGAGAAACCAGGCCGGTTCCCTGTCGAGTCCCAGCCACCAAGTGTTCGGCCCATGAGTTGATACCCTCCTGGTGCAGCAACTGGGTAGATTGCCACTGTTGAGCCTCCAAGTCCCACGGAGCCGCTTGGCGTGTAGCCTCGGCTCGGGTTGTACTTCTGACCCGTCAAGACTCGCCAAGGGTCCAGTGGGAACAGAATCGGCGTTCCGACAAAGAAACCAACAGCAACAGTCAGCCATGGTGTCTTGAGGAGAGAATCCAAGACCTCTCGGCGGGTTGACAGGGCGTTGTTCTTTCGGAGATACTCAACATTGTCTGGCAAGTAGGCGGCTGTTGGTCTGATGTTCTCCATATACCGTTGCGCTGATTCCTGGAGAGATGAGTGATCAAGGCACACGGGAAGCCGTATTTGCCTGGCAGGTATCTTGACGCCTCCGGTATCTCCAATACTGCCGTCGAAAGCAATCAGTTTCTGGAGAAGCTTAGACCGCTCAACCTGGAACGGATCAAAGCGAACAGTGAGAGTGGAAATATTCGGATCGCCGCGTACACTTGGCAAGCTCGCGGCTGTGAGCTTTTGAGTGAGGAGTTGAACACAAACTGTGTTTCGAAGATCCGAAGTTTGGTTGCCGTATTGGATGATGATACTAGTATCACCTCCCTGGCGGTATGTCACTTGAGGGTGCGCGCCTCTTGCCGGGCTTTGATGGAGGATGGAAGTTGGAGGCTGGGGAGAGACATCCATTCGAAGAGAGGGGATATCTACAGGCTTCCCAGTGGCCAATCGAGCAAGAGCCTCAAGGTATGCCGTTTTATCTCCAGAAATTCTGAGAGCATCTTCATACGAGACCGATTGGAGGCGGATAGTGTCACCGGGCTTCAGTTGGCCAAGCTTCCACATCTCTCCAGAACAGATCGTCGTTGGACAAACAAAACCACCGAGGTCTGGTCGATCATTGGCAAAAATAATTGGAGACTCTCCAGTAAAGTTCACCCCGCCATTGGGATACCCGTACTCAAATACATTGGAAGGATGCGATCCTCCTCCGCCGCCAGACGTGCGAGCCCACTTCAGCCGCGGTCCTTGCAAGCGTATGCCGCTCCGACCACTGTTATGGCTGACAGTCCAGTCGCCTCCATACAGTGTCTCGGATCCCTCAGCCGTCAAGATGTCGTCGGAACCATATGGTCCGTCGACACAACAGATGGTGGTGCTTCCGAACGCCGGAATATGGTGGACTGTAAGGGTAAACGGTGTCGCTTGAGCTGACCAGGCCTTGGAATCGGGAGCAAGCGCTAGAATATCATGAGTCTGTAGCTTTCGGCCTTGATAACCGCCAAAGCCAAGCTCAGGGGCAGTTGACTTGGAGCCAAGGAACGACGGAACCTCAGGAAAACCTCCCTTGACTGCGATATAGGCTCGTGCTCCATGTCCAGTGACCTTGCCGAGACTTAGAGTCTGGCCTTTGTTGATCACAAGTCTGGACCACATTGGTTGAGGGCTACTGTCGATAGAGACAGGAAGCTCGGCACCGGTGACACTGACAATGGCTGCCTCGTGGAAGAGTACCTTTGGCCCAGATAGAGTAATCTCCAGGAGCTCAATACCTTGATCGTTTCCGACCAGGATGTTCGCTATGCGGGCGCTGAGGTCATCCATGGGTCCTCCTGGAGGAACACCATGCCCGACCGAGACGCGACCCGGATAATCCTGAATCGTGGTGGACACTCCGGGTTCCAGAACTTGCAAAGAGCGGCTCTTGAACTCAAAGGAAGAGAGAGAATTGGTCAGGGTGTTGCCGCTGGAAAATAACTCTGACTCGACAATAGCTGAAAGGTACTCTAGATTGGACTGTGTCCCTTGGAGTACTGTATCCGCCAATGCCGAGAGCATCTTGCGACGGGCAGCTTCGCGACCATCAGGACTGTGAACAATGATCTTGCCAATCAAAGGATCATAAAAGGGAGTAATTTTCTGTCCACTTTGAACCCATGTATCAACCCGAACACCATCTCCTTGCGGCCAGTGAACATGCTGAAGAAGACCAGGGCTGGGAGCAAAGTTACAGAGCGGTATCTCGGCATACACACGGACTTCAATTGAGGAGCCAACAGGATCAGGTCTACCAAGGCCTTTGAGAGTCTTGGTTGGGATACCAAGCTGGCCTTGAAGCTCGTAATCAGCCTGCACCAGCATCAACTCAACCAAGTCCACCCCATAGCACATCTCAGAGATGCCGTGTTCGACCTGTAGTCGAGTGTTCATCTCGAGAAAGAAAAACTGCGCGGTATCGTCATCCACAAGAAACTCGACAGTCCCAACACTCTTGTATTTGAGCTGTAGCGCGTAGTTGATAGCCGCGTCAATCATTCTTTCGCGCAAGCCGGGATGACGCTCCAGAAATGGACTTGGAGTTTCCTCAACCACTTTTTGATGGCGTCGTTGTAGTGAACACTCGCGCTCTCCAAAAGCAACAACAATTTCACCGTTGCCTGCGACTTGGACTTCAATGTGCCGAGAGCGTGGATAGTACTTCTCCAAGAACACTCCCTTGTTCTTGAAGAGTGCACCGGCGCGACTCTCAACCATGGCAAAAGCCTTTGCGACCTCTTGCGCGGAACTACAGATTTGAAGGCCCATGCCGCCGCCACCACCGGTAGCTTTGAGGATGACTGGGAACCCCAGCTCTAATGCAGCTTTGGTAGCCTTTTCGGCTGATGCTAGAAGCTGAGTGCCTGGGATAACTGGAACATTGGCTGCTTGTGCGATACCTCTGGCTTCGTGCTTGAGACCCATGGCTCTTATTGATGCTGTTGAAGGGCCGGCAAAGGCGATGCCAGCGGAGGATATTGTATCGGCGAACTCTGCATTTTCACTCAGAAAGCCATATCCAGGGAATACAACATTTGCTCCTGTACGTTTGCATATCTCCAAGACTGCATCGCTATTATACAAAAAGACTTATTAGCGAGACTCATACTATAAAATTTGGTGGAAGCTTACCCGTCTGTGTAGGCTGAGCTATCCTCTCCTGGTAGAAGGATTGCCTCGTCGGCCAACTTTACATGGAGTGAAGTTGTATCTGCATTGGTGAATACTGAAACGGCATGAAGTCCAAGTTTCCTACAGGCCTTGATGCAGCGAACCGCGATTTCGCCACGGTTGGCTATCAAGACCTTACGGATGTGTTGTAGCGGGTGTAAGTCGATTGAGCCCATGATAACGGAGGATATTGATACGCAGAAAATAGTAATAAATCGCAAATAAATGCGGGCTTGGGGGATATATATCAACAGACAATTGAATTGAATTGAATGAGTTAACAGTAAATCTTATAAATAAATCAGGGAAACATTAATGTGAATGCTGGACCCGATGAGCAGCATCGAGGTGTTATCAAAACTGGGGATAGCCTCCCCACCCCCAGGTTAAGATGCGCTATCTAAGATAGCTTATCTACCCCAACGCGGGGTGTTCCAAAGGGGCAAGAGTTCGGACACGCGGAAATCCTGCTCCTGATATGGTAATTAATTGGGGTAGAAATCAGCAGTGTAACAAGTTGGGGAATCCTTGTGAGTGAGAGGTGACTGATACGTTATTGTTGTGATAGGAGGCTGAGATGAACATGGAACGTTGGTGACAGGCTCATTGACATGTACAGGTTGTTGTACGTTCATTGATGAAGTAAAAGACAATAAATCGAACTCTTTTGTACAAAAGTGGCCTATTAAACTGCATATCCTGATTCCACTCAACGGTCGCCGCCTATAATGACACCAGAATCCATGACCATTCTATCTCTACCCAACTTAGTGAGCAGTTGCGCCGTAATGTTCAATAAGGTTCCAATACGACTGTGCAGTCCCGCGTCTCAGGGGCTTTCCAACGTAGATCATCGTAATAGCAGTACACCAGACTGCCTCTCCCAAAATAGCTATCAGGATGAAAGCATTACGGAGTCCAAGGTTCTCAATCATGGGAACAACTGCGTAGCCAAAGGCAAAGCCTATACAAAATTAGTGAGAAACTATTCAATAAGTCCAGTTGTACATACCCATCATGTTTCGAATCAATATGGTTGACACGAGACCCTCGCCGGCAACCTCCTTATACGTATCAAGGATATAAGTAAAAGCAAGATTGGAGCCCATAGGAAGAGTGACGCAGATCAATCCGAGACCAAAAACAACTCCAAACCAATGGATCTCATATGAAGCACCAACACCATAGAGCAAACAACCCGCAGGATGCATGACAAGCGCAACAAGACAAGTCCAGAGACGCTGCTCAGGCTCCATAACACCACCATTTCGACGGGCAAGGAACAAAGCCAGAGCATCTGACATCCAACCAGAAAGAAAACAGCCTACAGTAACACCGACGACAGAAGCCAGATATGTTAGCCCAATGTTGTTGGCGCTGAAGTTGTAAGGTGGATTTCCGAGAATCAGGGCTAAGGAGCCTCCAACGACATTATACCAAGCGAGAATACCACCGACGAGAAGGCCACCAAATCCAATACCAGGGAATGAAAAGAGAAGTCGGATTGGCAGAAAGAAGAGCTTGAAGGTGCTGGGTTGTCGAGAGTCGTGGAAGCCCCAGATCTTGAGCTTGGAGATATATGTCTTCTCGCTTTGACCTGTAGTATACGCCACTGCCTCCATAGATCGTGATGTTGACTTCTCGTCTTGGACTGAAGAGTCATGTTTGTCTGACTGAGTCTCAATATCGTTTTGAACTGCTGAAGGGGAGTTGATAGTGACGGGATCGAGAGCAACCGTATTAGAGAGATTGCCCATATCATGATGACGATAGAACATAGTCTCCTCAAAGAAGAAGAATGTGACGACAGCGACACTACCTCCAATGATAGTGAGGATGTACTGAATCCATCGCCATCCAAGCTCTTGGGCAACATAACCAGATGCCACAGGTGCAAGGAAAGCTCCACACCATAAGGTCCAGCTATAAGCACCCATATAAAAGCCACGGTCATGAGCAAAGAAGATGTCTCCGATAATAACTTCGATGAGCGTTTCTTGTGGTGATGCACAAATGCCAAGGAGAACTCGGTTAGTGAAGAACTCTCCTCTAGACTTGACGAAAGCAGTCCATAGCGTAACAGCCGTGGTGAGTATAACAGAAATAATAAGAGTGAGACGCCGACCATATGAAAGTGCAAGGCATTGTGTAATCATAGTTCCCCAGCCGAGAAAGAGGAAGAGAATACCATTGCCGGTACTCAAATCGGCTATGGAAATACCAGTGTCTTTTTGGATCAGGATATAGGCTGGTGATAAGCCAGATATCATGGCTGCAACGAAGAAACACCAGACCATGGCGCAGATAATATTTCTCGTTTTTCGTGGGACACTCCAACGCAAGGGATCGTCGGGGTTGTCACTTGGTTGGGGAACGAGGACGATATCGTGGGATTGTTGGCCATGTTTTACGTTGAAGATGCCCTGGACATCGACGAGCTGGACGGTTCCAGGGATTGCGACTTGGGTAGCCATTGCAATGATTGAGTGAAGAATATGGAATGCCACAAGAATGAGCCTTGTGTTTGGAGGATCCAAATCAAGATTTAAGACCCCAGATGACTTATAACACTTGATCATCTTTTACTACCTAAAGAAGGTGGCTTATGATAGGCAATCGATACAATCTATTTCTACCCCAACCTTTCGATCCTTATCGCGCGACCCTTGTTTGACATGAACAGGGGAGCCAAAGCTAAATAACGATCCCCACATTGATAACTAGTCGTGTGATTTAGATTAACATTTGTTTGGCCAGTTGAGGTGGTCTGGAACTTGTCCTATCTTGTTAAGCTTGTTGACTGGTATCTGGCATGTTCTTGCTTGGTGGTGCATCGAGCAACCTAGGTGTCGACACACCCAGTCACCCGCACTGCCTCAAGTATTCATCAAATAGAGTACATAATAGTAGATATCTTGAAATAGAAATTCATGGCTGGCTAAGTTAGCAAAGAATCAAATACAACTCTCAGACCACCGTGTATTTCAGATATACTGTCTTTGTATCTATGCCCTTCTCTAGCTTGACCTGACCCTTAAACAGAATCCCCTACCTACACTCTATGGCTATTTCCGTTCTGCAAAGAAAGCTTGACCTGATTCGCTTCATCCACCGCTTTTCGAACTAGCTTTGCATTCTCCAACACCGTAGGTGAGTCAGAGTGCAGACATATGCTGAAAGGCTTCCCCTGAAAACCAAAATTGAAGGAATCGCCATTGATATCCTTGCCCATATCCTTCGTAGCCGCACCAAAAGCACGCTCATAACACAGCTCTGGCGTTACAGGATGAGACTGAGAAAAAGGAACAAGCTTTCGTTCCGGCGAGTAGTCAATATCAACATAAACCTCTCCCTGAAACGGAATTCCCATCTCGTTGCACATAGCTTCCTGCTCTGGATTTTGACAAGCATATACCGGAACCTTGAAGGTTGCACACGCTTCCAAGACAGCCCTCATTATGTCCTTGTCTCTTTGCATATAAAAGAAGAGTTCACCATGAGGTTTTATGTGGCTGAGTTCGACACCCTCAGAATCCAACATGGCCTTCAGAGCTCCGACTTGATATAGGACCATGGCGTACATGTCTTTGGTGTCGATTTCCATTTTCCGGCGCCCGAAACCAAATAGATCTTGCAAGCCAGGGTGAGCGCCTGCTTTGACACCATGTTCCTTGCAGAGGCGAATAGTCTTGAGCATAATGGAGGGATCACCAGCGTGAAAACCACAGGCAATATTTGCCGCGTCTATGAGAGGCATGAGTTCCTCATCTGGACCCTAGAAGCTTTGTTAGCATTTTTGTTAAGAAGGGAAAATCTATGAATCGTACCATTTTCCATCGGCCAAAGCCTTCTCCCATATCAGCATTGATTTCATATTTCTGCGCCAAGCCACTCATGGTGAAAGTTGTAGGAATATCAGACTGTTGTGAAGGTAGTCAATACTGGGACTAGGGTATTGGTTTCATAGAGGAATGCGTGTTTGTTATCTCTCCAATACACGTGATAAACCATTTCAAATAATTTCATCATTACACATGACGTTGATAATGATATGTATGTGATGTTGGAGAAGTAATGCTGATCGGTTTGATGGTTGGGGTAGAAAATATCCATTTTGGGAGGGGATTGGGGTAGTAAATCAGATAGATAGATAGGCATTCGAAGATCCCAGTGGTCGTACCAACCCTTGTCGTATTTATCCTGATTAGATAGATATCCGATAATGATTCTCAGTATGTAGTATCGGAAGATAGTAACGTTTCGATTTTCTTTGTTACATGCGTCAGGAGATTCTAATATCTGTTCTGGATTACTTCTTTGCTGAACACGAAGAACAAAGACGAACTTGTTTGATATTGGAGAATTTCATAATACATTTTTGTTTTAGCTAAACTACATATAACTCTCATTGATAACATTCCTCTGAGACGAAACTCAAGCGTACCAGAATCTATTTCCGTTTTCAGAGCCAAGTTCTTGCTGCTCTAAGCTGAGCTGCCATTGAGGGCAGGCTAAGGAGTCTCCCATTTTTCTAAAGACACAATCAACTTTTACCTTCCCGATTTCCGTACTCCAACCTCAGGCTTTTAGCCATCTATCAAACGCCTCTAATTCAACATGCCCTTGAGGACCTCGATCTGCTCCAACACACCAGCTCGGCTGGTGCCACCTTGAGCATTCCTGGACTCAACACTAGCCTCGTAGTTGAATACATCCTTGATGTTGTCCGGGAATCGGCTATCAATGGCCTTCAGCTGCTCCAGGCTCAGTTGGTCCATTGGGATTCCCAGCTCCTCGCTCTTAGCCACCACGCGTCCTGAAATATGGTGTGTCTCACGGAAAGGCACGCCAATCTTCACGAGAGCATCTGCAACGTCGGTCGCAAGGAGGAAAGGGTTGAGTGAGGCGATCATACGCTCTGGTCGAAGCTTGAGGGTGCTGAGGATGCCATTTGCGATCTGCACACTATCCGAGACAGTCTTGACATGATCCAGCATAGGCTCCCAGCTCTCTTGCAAGTCTTTGTTGTAGGTACTCGGGATACCCTTTGTAGCACAATAAACACCGGCAAGATGACCAAAGGTCCTGCCGGCCTTGCCCCTCAAAAGCTCAAGGCCGTCGGGGTTTTTCTTCTATGGGTATATTAGCCAAGATTTCTAAAAGGTAGAAGGAGAAGACTTGCCTGAGGCATTAATGATGAACCCGTTGAATAAGAATCAGCAACGGTGACAAAGCCAAATTCAGCGGTGGAGTAAATGATCAAGTCCTCACTCCACCTCGAGATGTGTCCCATGAACATGGTACCCCAAGCTAGGAATTCAGTAACAAAGTCACGGTCAGCAACAGCACCCATGCTGTTCCACATAATGCCTTCAAAGCCGAGCTCCTTGGCCATCATTTGACGATCAATACCAAAGGCATTGCCGGCAA
Source organism: Fusarium verrucosum (assembly GCA_013623715.1). Classification (NCBI taxonomy): domain Eukaryota; kingdom Fungi; phylum Ascomycota; class Sordariomycetes; order Hypocreales; family Nectriaceae; genus Fusarium; species Fusarium verrucosum. The sequence continues at coordinate 47,272 of JABFFJ010000139.1, forward strand.
GAGCACCGACACCGAGCGGGCTGTATTCCCATATTAGCAAGACGATAAAGCGTGCAATGTGCGTGAGTGTGCCTACCTCCTGTTGACCCGTTTCAAAACCTCCCGGAGACGTTCCAAATCAGACGCAAAGGAAAATCCATATGACAGGAGCCATTGGGAAAACTTAACAGGCATGGCCAACTGAAGATGCGTGTACCCAGGCATGATATGGTCGCTATCAAGATTAGAATGAATCATCTCATCAGGAGAAGTGATGTAAAACTTACATATCAGCCTCAGCACGGGCAGCAATAACCTGAAGGAAGGCAACAAGATGGCTCTCAATCTCACGAATGCGCTCGCGCAGCCACATTCGCATATCGGTAACAACCTGCTCGTTTCGGCTGCGACCAGTGTGAAGTTTACCACCAATCTCTTTACCAATAATCTCGGACAAGCGTCGCTCATTCGCAGTATGAATCTGGTACAATCGCTTTAGCCATGATATTTCAAGTAAACCAGGAGGTAGTGCCTTACATCCTCATCATTAGGCATAATAACAAAGGTACCTGCCTCCCACTCCTTCATCACCTCTCGGAGACCGCGCTCGATCTCGGTGAACTCATCATTGGAGATGATGCCCGACTTAGCATTGGCGCGGGCAAAGGCAATGCTACCGAGGATATCTTCCTTGTAGAGAAGCTTATCGTAGGAAATACTGGCATTGTACTGGTGCATCAGGGGATCGATGCCGCCTATAATTCGTGACGTCAGTCAGTGTAGGGGACCTGGGAGCTTCGTCGGCGGGGAGCTACCTACCCGTGAAGCGTCCACCCCAGAGCATACCCTCAGCGGGAGCAGTGTTGGCGGCCATGATGGATAGGGTAGCTGCGAGTGCTTGTGTATAGTAACCGAATTGACTCTTCTTACGAGTCAATGGCGTCTGGTGCGATCAATTGGTGCTTAAACAACGATACCTGGGGAGGGCGTTGGTGGAGCTAATAAAGAAGGGTCCTGGTCAAGCTTAGAGTCATCGGGAAAATTTTACAGGACCGACACCGGCCTACCTCAGCCCTTCTGAGTCACGTGTAACGTCGCAGAGTGAACAATGACCGACCCGATGTTGATCCGGGGCCAGAACCGGCAGTTGACGACGACCAAGAAGTCACTTGAGTTTCGTCTCGGGATTTGAATATCGTTATAGTATTTACTACAAGTCAGGCTGTGACAGATGGAGATGAGATCAAGAGTAAGGCGCAAAATATTCCCGAACATTTCAGTAAGCTATAGGTGAAGAAATAAGCTCAAGGCTGTACAAGATAACAAAGAACACAATCGCGAACGTTTATTATGAAAGTAAAATCATAAATGACGAATATATGTATCCAGGTTATCATTCTTCTTTCTGTCTAACCCGGGAGCTGGCGTTATTATGGGTAAAGTTGTCAAGTCCGATCTTCATTGTCTTGTCCCAAGTCATGCCCTTGACTAAAGTTGAAGCCGACATGAAGTGAGAAATCTCCAAGTACGCTCTGTTGTATCTTCTTCCTGCTCACCAACGCATATTCAGGTTCGCTGAAGGACAGCCAGGTCCAGGCCAAAAGGCTTATTGGTACATACCTAGGTAGCCAGAGGAACAAAAGGTGAGTCGATGCCACTATCCAACCCATCCCGCCCCATAAGAAATCGATTCATCATTGCGCGAATATGTGGCGGCGCTCTTGTGACATGTGGTCCTTACAACACAGGATTCCTCCACTGTGGAGATATCGAGGGCTTCTTGATTGACCGACACGGCTTACCCACCTTCAGATTGTGACACCGATGACCTGGCCTTGATCTGCTTGACGGTCGGTGCGGAACCTTCCATCAGGCTGGGCCAAAGACTGATGACTTTGCGTGTGAGGGTTTCACAATCGCCTGCAGATGCAAGCGAGGAAGAGAAATAGGCAATGTGGGTCTCAGGCTGAAAGTGAGCTTATCCGGTGAGCTCAATGTGTTCTTTATCAATATCGAGGGCTTCAAGTGCCATTTATATCACAATTTTACTATATAGTCCAGCAAGCTGAAACTTAAAGGAGCATTGAGAATTTCCAATGAAGAAAATACAATGTCTGTATGAGGTACAAGGGCATGACAAAGAGGACCCAGCCAGAAGTGAGCAAGGCAGCAGTCTGCAGTCAGCTTTAGGTAGTATTTGGTTGGTAACTATCTTCTAAGCTCCAATGGCCTCATTGATGCAATCAGTTCAATGTCGAGGCGTAGTTACTCTGCAGAATACGATATATCACAAGATATCAGGGCTGGGTACATACATTACCCCTGCAATTCTGCCTGGAAAAGTGTAATTTCAAGCCAACGTGCAGCAATATCTGCAGTGCAGCTAGGCAGCTACTCGGGCTGAGAATTCTGACCTGTGTGGGAGTCTCGGCGATTATAAGTCCTGCTGGTAACTCATTTATTATTGCCGAACCTTCTTCTCTCTCAAGCTCAACAGACAAGCTAGAAACATTATTCTTTTCTTCTTAACGCATCCTCATCTTTGGGTTTCCACCACAATGACAATCGACGATGGAAACGCTGCCTCTCGTACGACTTCCCATAAAGATTTATGGAATACATTACTGATATTAGACCCAAGTGCACAACCACTCTGCCTTAGAGAATGGGTATGGTGTACAGAACGGAACAGGTCAAACGACATCTAGTGTTGACGAAGGGGCGACTTCAGAAGCCAGCAAAAGAAACGACACTAGCAATCTTGATCTAGCCAAATCTAACACCAATGGCTGCCAGACTGACTCTCAAGATGGCACTCCGGCAGACTTGTTGCAGGGCAATTCAGTAGAGGCTCAGCCAGGACCGAATCAAGATAACGAGCCCAAGCAGGTGCTGGAAGAACAGGCCCACGATTTGCAGGGGAACATACCTGAAGAGCCTCCCTCTGATGAGGTTCAAAACGACCCCGAAACTGAAATTACAGGGGATGGTCCTGAAGAGTCGCCCTCTGATGAGGCTAGAAATGACCCCGAAACTGAACCTACAGAAAATTGCCTTGAAGCTGATCCGGAAAATGGCTCCGGAAGCGAGTCTTCTGGAGATGAACCTGAGGAGGATCCTGGCGATGTGATTAGCCATCTACGCCCGGAAGACATCGATGACGCTTCTGCGGCTCGGCTTGAATGGCTTCGACAGAAAAAGGAAGAAGGGGCCATAGATGAAACTATGGACAAGGTGATGTGCTTGATTGAGCGGGAAAATGTGAAAGAGTGTTTCCTGGCAATGAAAGTCATGATCGATGCGGCACACAAACGAAAGGATGGCAGTCTTGCACTCACTCTAGACTTGAAATTGAGTGGCAAAAATGGCACAGGTATGTATGCTTGGACCCAGGGTTTAAATCATGTTGGATTCTAATACCTCACTAGGTGAAACAACCATCCGCGACCTTTTTAAGAAATTCCGCAAATCTCATGGAACCGATCCCGACAAACATGTGAGGTTTAGCAAGAAGGACACTGACTGGAACTTTTCGCGCACTATCAAGTTGAGCGACTATTCTGACCATGAGCTGCATGAGTACTTGAAAAGACTCATGAAGAAAAGAAACATGGATGCAGAGGGTGGAATTGGCGGCATCTATACGCAAATGCTTTCTCGGAAGACAGGTCGAGGCCGGAATTCGGAATCCTTCACAAACATGGATGCTATGAGAGATGCACTCGACGCTGCCTGTGACCGCCAGCTTGATCGAATCCAAGAGGAGCGGTTAGTGTGGGTGAAGAATGGAAAACAAGGCGAACCGCCGAACGAACACTTTCTCACCAGGGAAGATCTTTTGGGGGAACTACCAACAGACATTCGAGAGTCTAGCGATGCCTACAAGAAACTCCAGGCTATGCCAGGACTGGAGGCTGTCAAGGAGGCAGTGGAAGAGCTAATCGACCTCCCAAAGCAGAACGACTACCTCGAGATGACGGGCCAGAAAACAATCCCGGTCAGACTCAATCGTGTCTTTCTTGGACCCCCGGGAACTGGAAAGTCGACGGCGGCACGGCTATTTGGACAGATTGTGCTCGACATTGGACTGCTCTCAGGGACAGAAGTGGTCGAGAGCAGTCCCTCCGACTTCACGTCTTGTAACATAGGAGGCGACGAATACAACACGGCCAAGATGATGGATAAATCAAAGGGAAAGGTACTCATCATAGATGATGCACATGGATTATGCCCCAATGACAGCGTCCGTCGATCCAAGTCCGGTACAGACAAGATGATGTTTGCAGTCTGGGATACCATTGTTGCCAAGACCTCGGGCGAGCCAAACCAAGATCGATGTGTCATTCTAGTCGGTTATAGAGAGCAAATGCACGATGTCTTCGATAGGGTCAACCCGGGTCTTCGAAGTAGATTCCCATTGGACGACGCATTCATCTTCCAGGACTATGAATTGCCACAGTTGATGGATATTTTCAACATGAAGCTTCAAGTGGATGGAATCGAGGCAACCGACAAAGCAGAGGAGGTGGCCGCTCAAGTCTTAATCAGGGCCCGGGATCGACCAGGATTTGGAAATGGCAGGGAGGTTCACAATCTTGTATATCGTGCGAGGATGCGTCTCAAGAAACGACAGCCCAAGATGCCAGGACCTGGACAGGACGAACGCACTGTGTTGGAACCTCAGGATATTGATCCTTATTGGGACAGACCCTCCTCGGCTGGTGACAATATCAAGGACCTATTCAAAGGCTTCGTGGGCTTCGATACCGTCATCGACCAGTTGCGAGGATACCAAGCGATTGCGACGGGAATGAGACTCCATGGTAAGGATCCTCGACCGCATATTCCTTTCAATTTCATCTTCAAGGGCCCCCCAGGAACCGGCAAGACATCTACAGCCCGAAAGCTAGGACAAGTCTTTTACGACATGGGATTCCTCTCAAGCAACGAGGTGATTGAGTGCTCAGCATCCGACTTGATCGGCCAGTACGTCGGTCAGACCGCACCACTGGTGCAAGAACACCTCGAAAAGGGGCTGGGAAAGGTCCTCTTCATCGATGAAGCGTACCGGCTGGGATCTACACGCTCTAGCCGGTCGTCGTCATCGTTCAATCAAGAGGCAGTCGGAGAGCTGGTAGATGCAGTTACCAAGATAAGATACGCCCATAAAATGGTCATTGTTCTTGCGGGCTATAGTCAAGACATGGACGCTCTCATGATGTCCAACAGGGGTCTACGAGGCCGGTTTGCGACGGAAATCCATTTCCCCAAGCTCAAACCAGATCAATGCCTCCAGTACCTCAGACAGTTGATTGCCACGATGGACATCACGATCGAGGATCTCCCAGAACCAAGCTATGATGGGGAAGACAAGGTTCACGGGCTTCTTCATAAGTTGAGTGCGACCAGGGACTGGGCTAACGGGCGAGATATCGAAACATTGGCCCAGGTCCTCATCGGCGGGGTCTTTCAGAGGGAGGGAAGAAGGGGGACAAAGTCTCTCCAGTTGGAGCTATCTGCCGATGAGCTTATTGCAACGATGAAGGGCATGCTGAAGAGCCGACTATCGGGAGAATCTAGTTAATTGGCTAATGTAGGATGTGGGAAGACCAAGCTTTCAGCCACTGTCTTTATCGAGCTATAGATAGAGGAATTTAGACTGTTTCTTAGATAACATGGCGGTCAGAAATGCCAACTAGATCTCACGGTTGAGAGGTCGGTGAAGTTTCAATAAGCCGCTGCAAAACTCCCTAGAGAGTTTGTCGTATTTCTCCAGGTTGTGGTTCGAGACAGATGTGTTATTGGCAGTTCAGCATTGTGGCTGAAAGCTTCGTCTTCCGACCTTTCATTAGTGGTTCGACAATACGATATGTAGGTATTTATCCGTAAGACAGTCGATGGGGACTGGTGTAAATGACCATCAGGGTTCTCACCGACCAACCCTTTTGTCTTCGCTAAGCCATCGTTTCATTTTATTTATAAAATACCGTTTTGAACCACGTCTGGCGTCCTTCAATATCATTATACAATCTAAGATACATCGGCCTATCTCACCGTCATCGATATACAAGATGGAGCACGAGCCCGTGGAGGATATTCCTCATTGCCACCATCACCATCACCATCTGCAGTATCACGCCCATCATCATCATCATGGCCCTCCTCATAGTATTTCAAGGTCGATGGGAGAGCATAATAAGTTTCACTACAAGTTTTTTGCCTTGGCACTCCTTTACATCTTCCATACTGACTAGCTTTTAGCAACGTTTCTCCTGTGATATTTCGATGGCCATGGATCATGGAGCTGTGCAATCAAATATCAAAAGAACTTCGCGACAACATAGACTGGATTGGTATTAAGCCCCCGTCCTTAAAACCTACCAAAATGCTAGACTATGCATGTGGTGATGGCGTGGCATCTCGAGTAAGAACAAGCAGTTTTCCAACCAAGAAAACCCCTTGCTGACCTTACCAGGCCCTCGCACCTTTCATGTCTACAGTTAGAGGCATGGATATCTCATCTGGCATGGCAGAACAGTATAACAAGATGGCACTAAATGCAGGATATACACCAACAAAGATGCGAGCTATCCAAGGTGATCTCATCGAGCCTGAGTCAACGCCGTCCCCTGAAATTAAAACAGCTGCATTTTTCGATTTTGATTTAGTCGTTATGTGCATGGCCCTTCACCACATTGAAGATCCCGATGATATGATCTTACAATTATCAAACAGACTCAGGCCAGGAGGAACATTGCTTATTGTTGACTGGCTTGTGAATGAAGAGGGCGCTGTGAATGGAAATCGAGCAATGGGGATTCACAATGGGGCGTTTGATAGAAAGGGGTTCAGAGACAGTGAGGTCAAGAGTGCATATGATAACGCTGGACTTGGGGATTGGTCATGGAAATTGGCATCGACACCGTCGCAGGTACCAAGAGAGATCGGAGGAGAACAACAACTGTTTTTCGCCCGTGGGAAGAAACCATGTAGTTAAAATGTATCATTGACGAAGTTTGGTTTTGTTTGTTGGTATACCTGGCTGTTGTCCCCAAGAACAGCCTCATATCTGTGTAGTGTCTTGATTTGATATTTAGCTACCTCAAACGGCCAGCAGTGAATCGGTGATCTACGCAGGCTTACGCTTTCAATATATAGAGGCATTGGGCTTCATTGTACGTCCTTAAACTTCGCTAGCCTGGCGGGAATGATAAACTCCTAAGCCTATCAAAGGCCACATAGTGTTGCAACCAATACCCCTGTCAATGTTTCATCAGCCTTATAATTATGTTGAATGAAAGCCGTGAGTGGCTATCAACTAGCCATCTGATTGAGAGATTGACACGATATGAATTTGAGGCGCAGTTGATCCCTGTCTGTAGGATCAAACGATGACTCTTATCTCTTTGAACTTGACTCTTTTAGTACATACCTGCATCCAGGTAATGCATTCATTATCTGGCCACATTACAATTGAACAGATGTCAAGTTCGGGACCAATCCGCATGGCTTCAGCAGCGTCTTGAAGCTTTCGGTCAAACTTCAGACACTCTAAGATATCTCTCAGAAGGGATGATGCGGGTGGCCTTTATGCACGGTAGGCTGTATAAAGGCGCTTGTGTATTTGTATTTAGCCAAATGTTAGGCGAACTCGTTTAATTCTCGTTGCCGCATCAGGCCATCCTTTAAAATCCGTGTCCTAGATAAGAATTCTGATGCTTCCAATTCATGGCTTAACCCAAAAGCTGGCCTTTTCTTGCTTATTGCCGCTTGCGTCAGCAACAACCATTTCATTTAGGCATCCAGCATTTTAGTGAAAGTCCACGTTTCAGAATAGGTAGTGTGTAGCTATATACTGAGCTATTCTTCGTTTCTCGTCTTCGTCTTACTCTCAACTCTAACCTTATTCTCTAACTGCGACCCATTATCGTCTATCAGGTTTTCAACACATTCACTCAGCAGGTAAGTCTCATAGTCACATCATGATATCATCTAACACCAAATAGTCAAGATGAAGGTCCAGGTCCTTTTCACTGCTGCTGTGGCCACCATGGTCATAGCTGATCAATGGCCCATGGCCAAAGAGAAATGCGGTCGTCTTGGACCAATGGAATGGGATCCCAACGACCTGCCTCCAGGCGTTGATCCCGCTGAAATTCGAATGTGTGCTGATCATCCGCAGGGGGCTGGGAATTACTGGGGGTTGGGTGAATACCTCCCCGACTGGGTTCCTCGTAACCCATTTGCCGACATGGTGATTGACTGGCTCTACTGGCCCTGAGTTGATATTTCTTTTTCGTATGTTAAATAGATATTTAGGAAATGAATATCGCAGAATGAGTCGAAAGACGCGTATCAAGTTATGACAACGAATACAACTCGTTTTTGCATGTCAAATAAAGGGTTCATATCCTGATGAGGCTTTTCTCCTTGCAATCTCTCAAATTTTGACCTTCTAGATGTACTAGTCCCGTGATAACATGAAGGCGAACCTGAGTCTGTTGGGTGAGAAGGTCTTGAATAGATATCTTCAAGATAAACGGCACCGGCAATATCTATAGATAGCCAATCAATAACCAGTCGTAAGCTGTCTCTTAACAGCATCCTCAAGAGTTTCTAGATCCTCATCCTTGAGTCCAATCCTCTCATTATCTGTCTTTTTATAAAGGGTGCCGCCCTCAGACCAGATTCGTCGGAGCGTATACGAAACAGCCTTTGGGTGCCCTGCAGCCCATCCCTTCTTCTCAGCCTCCCTCAACTCATCTAGAGTGTAGTTTGAAACTGTCCATGGTTCGCCTCCAGTTTGCTTCTCAAGCTCTTTGAGAATCTGCTTAGAGTTGACAACAAAGGATTGGACAATAAGAGCTCTGTCAAAAGACTCTGTGGGGTGATGAAGGGCTGCTACTACAGCTTTTCCAACACTGTATAGGGTTAGTTGTGACCTATCTATGGCAGCATGCTGGAAGGAAACTTACTCCGGCATTGTAGTGAAACCAATCTTGCCCTCTCCATTATCAATCAAGACCGCCTTTTTATTTTCATGGTCAAAGCCTCCAGCCTCGACAGCATCTTCTGCAAGGGTAAAGTACATATCGATATATGGCCCAGTAACCACAAAAGTATACTTCAGACCATTCGCATTCTCTCGAATGTACTTGCGTACCTTTAGCTTAAGTTGGTGAGGTTTCTCAGTGGCGCTCTGGGGACCAAATTCAATATCCGTGCCATATTCGGAGGGCAAGAACCACTTCACAGAGCCAGACTCAGCAGCGAGTCTAAAAAGGTCGATTTGTCTTTCAATGACGTTTCTTCCCACTGCGCTGACGACGGTATCGACCCCTTGGTAAGCCTTTTTTACGTCGTCTTCGTTGGTGACATCTCCAGTGATGATCTTGACACCTTTGGACTTGAGATCTTTGACCAATTCAGGCTTTCTGGAGACTGTGTCTTTGGATGTGAAAATGGCAACCTGATCGAAGGCGGGTTGGGCATTGACGATAGCGTTTGTGATGTATCGGCCGATATTTCCGGTTGCTCCGAAGATGACAATACTCTTAGGTTGAAAGTCTGCCATTTTGATAATTTGAGTGAATTCGGTGATTCTCGACGTCTGTGAAATGTGAATACCGGGGGTTTTTAGATAATTCGATGCTGAGTTTACAAGCTAGGTTCTGATCTTGTATTTATAAGCTGGAGTTTGCTAGATCTTAGGCTTTGACATGGGAAAGTGACTAATGTCAAGGCGCGCCTTTTAATATCGCGCCATACATGAAGCCGATGATAACTTGATCATATGGATGTGCCGAGGCGGGGTTATCACGATATCGCTGCAATGACTAATGGCTGTGATTGGCAGAAGAAGTTTGTCAGCCTCGACAATTCAATTGATTCAATTGACTGAGCCCCTTTATCGAGATATCGTTCCTTCCCTAGATGCACATTTCTTTTTGAGGGTTTCGCACGATGTCCGACAACAACAACAAACAGCAGATCGGCTTCCATAGCTCAGTTGGTTAGAGCGTCGTACTAATACTTCAAATTACACCGAAATATTGGTGATGCGAAGGTCTCAGGTTCAAGCCCTGGTGGGAGCAAGTCTCCAGCGCCTATCAGCTGTTATTTTTTGCATGTGCATCGTACGGGATGCTTGGAGTGTTAAGATAAGGTCTTTTTTAGATGTGCTACCTTATTCATTCTCAGATTGACAAGGAAAAGTCTGAATATGTGTGTGTTATCTGCGGGTCTTTGTTATCTGACTTCCCCACAACCACCCATGAAGTCCACAAACAAGACTAAAATAGACATCTTGTTCCAAACTATAGGATCTGCGAGCTCATAGGTTGCCAGGAGGTTATATGTTTGGAAAGTTGGGTTATATGGACTCTCATTGATCCAGTAATCATGGTGGATTATGGCGGGAGAGTTCCAGTTTACATTTGAGATGAACGCTATATGTAAATTTTGAGATATTGCCCATTAAACAAACTTTCGTTTCTCAATTGCCACGCTATGTAATAAGTATATGATATGAAAGGCACTTTAAAGTGATCACAAGCGTCAGATAACGTTTAGAATCTCATCCCTTCAACACTTTGCTTACGCTTCTCGAACCAAGGACTTTTTGAAGCTACTCTGTCTGGAGTCATTAGGGCATGGTTACAATGTTAAAATGCACTGACGAGTTCTTCTTCAACTTCTTATTGTCCTGAAAAGCATACGTAATTGGTACCATGAAGAAAAGAGTGGCCACTAAGCAGATTATATTTTGATAAACCAATATGGTTTATTTGGGATAAGTTTAGCATCCCAGTTCTCCAGAACTTAGTACCATAACCTCACCAGAAACTCATAAATTCTTATTATTCTCAGACTTAAATCCTACGTAGATTTCTTTTCCATTATATATCACGATTCCCTCCTCTACTGAAGTGAGCCATCTTTTCCAAATCTCAACCCCTACCACTGACTTACCTATCACATTCACAATGAGTTTGATACAAGAACCCCCGTTCTGGAACACCCTCCTCTACAGGGACATCGAACTCGCTCTTCACAACCTTCTCATCAACAAGATAGAGATCCATGCCCCAGCTCGCACATCACACGCCCAACGCTACTACATCCTGGGCGTGCCTGATAGAAATCCCGACGGATGCTGGTGCGACGACGGCGATGTATGCCAGCCTCCCATGGCTTGCATCAACCAACCAACTCCCACTCTCGGCTACGATATGTCGTTCGAAATTTGCGATTGTGAAGACGAAGACGATCTCTATGATTGCCACAGGGCATGTTTTCATCCCAACACCATCGCCAGGAGATACATGCTGGAGTTCTTGTTGAGTGGAGACGAGCGTCATCCATCAGACTGCTCTCGGTATGTGAGACCTGCAGTTGATCATCTCATGGCTAGGTATAGAAGCAGCATTCCATCCATACATGTGCCTAACTTCTCACGCACGGTGGGTGCTTTTTTTCAGGGCCTTCTGAACCCGACATACCATCCGGAACAAGAGTGGGATCTGCAGGTACATGGAGTGTTGGGATGGGACTATATGCTCAATAGGGAACGTCTCGACGAGTTGATGTTTGAGATCAACAAGGTTAGGTGGAAGAGGAATATGAGGGACTTCTTTTAAGCCATGGGAAGGGCTTTGCAGTTTAGTCTGTCGATTGTCTTGTTAAAGGTTTGTACCCAGCCTCTCACTTCTATCGTCAAAGCTAACTAATTGATGTAGGATGTGGGAAGACCAAGCCCTTTCACCCACAAAGCTCAACTGCAAACTTGGGTTGGGCCCCCTTGGCTTGATTAGGCAAAGCTGCTGTTGAAGGTCAGTGACATGAACGGTACGTGAATGGAAGTGCCCCCGGCAGGGTCCTCGAAGAGCCGCCGGAGGCAGGCCGGCTGCAGGCCCCCCGGAGGGTAGTTATGAAATTGCCTCCGTAAAGATCGAAGAAATCCTCCTCTATAAGAAGAAGAAGAAGAAGAAGAAGAAGAGGAGGAGGAGGAGGAGGAGGAGGAAGAGACCTAGCAAGAGGACTAGAAGGAAGGTCAAAAAGAGGATCAAAAGAAGGGTCAAAAAGAGGATCAAAAAGAGGAAGACCAAGCAAAAGGCATAGGCAAGCAGGCAGCTTTGCCTACGCCTTTAATGACAGCTTGCTGTCAGCAACAGGGTCTTATAAGTATCTGAAGCTATGGATGAAGAAATAAGCTCTGGATGAAAAAGTAAGCTTAAGGGATTGATCAAGGCAACACTGCAAAAAGATTCTGTATCAAGTTACACTTTAGGCATCATGAACAATGCCCTAAAAGCTTGTTGTTGTATTGCTTTACGCCGGGGGATTCCTATAAGAGAACAAATGGCGCGCTGGGAGCTACACCTATCAAAAACTAGTTACAAAAAAAAATTAAAAACATGAAACAAAAGTCTCGCAACAGATCGGAAACCCGGGGGGTATGGTGATTGAGTAAAAGGTCAGTTGACTGGGGCATACCTATTTGAGACTAAGATAGAAGGGCTCGAAATTTCCCTACAGAAGGTATATAACATGCTAAAATATAAATGCGTTCTTTTTCAAGACTATCTCTTATAAGATTAGGTACTCTTACCCGGTCAGCCTACTCCCCGTGCTTGAGGTACGGAGCTTGTGAATGAGCCAAGCTAAGGGGGTCCGGTCTCTAGACCCTTCCTGAGTAACACAGCTACATATTTAACAGTCACAGAGCCATAAAGTAGAAAGTATTGTGGTTTGAGTGTGTTGCAGTTTAAAAGCGCCTAACTAAGAGGTATATTTCTTCATACAATTTATGTCTATGTAGCATTTTCATGATATCATCCCGAAACCGTCAGTCACCAACGCCTTACAATGAATGCCCCTCAACCCTCAAAACAGTCCTCAAATGTGTAAACGCCAACTTCTCCTGCTTGTGACAAGCCAACAAATTCGCCGTCTTGAGCACGTTCTTAATCTGTCGACCGTTCAACTCCAGACCAGCCAAAGCTGTGATCTCCTCATCCGTTAGTACATGTGCAGAGTCTCCCTCAACCTTTGCATTCACGCTAACAGCACGGTTGAGGAAACCTCTCCAGACTGTCTCTCGGGCAGTGCTGTCGAGGGAAGGATATTCGAGTGACATGTGAATTCGGCTCTGGAAGGCTTGATCCATGTCTTTGACGCGGTTAGTGGTGAGGAAGAGAATTCCTTCGTAGTATTCCAACATGCGAAGGAAGATGGACACGATGCGGTTGCGCTCAATGTCGTGTGCTGATCGAGCCTCGAGAAAGACGTCGCACTCGTCGAGAAGTAGCACAGCGTTCCAGTTGGCTACCATCTCAAGAATTTCTCGAAGCTTGTCCTCAATGGCTTCAGGATAGCTACCAAGGTCGCCGGCGCTCATGATATAGAGGGGAACCTTCATCTCCTCAGCCACCGACTCGGCAGTAAGTGTTTTTCCAATACCAGGGCCACCAGACAGGAGCATGATGATACCCTTGCCCTTTCCAGAGATGATGTCGTCGAAGACGTTCTTGAACTTGACCTGGCTCTGGGCAAAGGCGAGGATAAGCTCCTTCTGATCCGTGGGGAGAACAAGCGAGTCAAAGGCTTGCTCGTTAAAGCTGACCTCTGTCACATCATCGATGAAGAATTCCATCCATCGCTTGTTCTTGAGAGAATATCCGCGGACAATGGGGTTGGTCATGATGAGTTGCTCTTCTGTTAAGGGGACACGCTGACTATCGTCAACATCGGGCTTCACGCCGTAGTCACTGCAGTAGCTCATATAATCATCATCGTCGGAGTCTTTACCATCATCGCTATCGTTATCGCCACAGCCGCCGCCGCCGCCGATTGGGACTGGGGATTCGGCGTGAAGATACTCGAGCCAGACGGTGTGGTCAGGGTTCTGCTTCTCCCAGTTCGCTCCATCGATGACGATACGCGAGTTGACAGTCTCCTTGCGACTCTTGTTGGAATTGACGTGCCAAACGGCAGTACCGCTGTATGCCTTGTAGTGATAACCCGCGAGACTCTCAAACTTACGACCGCGCTGGAGAAGCAGCTGTCGAGCGGTCTCAGGGCTGGGATGGTACTGGAGGGGGTAGCAGGAAAGCTGGGAGAAGGGAACGGTACCGGGGAAGTCGTTGATCTGCATGTTGATATTGGTCCAGCCCATACTTCGACCGTCCCAGTCAATACCCTTGCAGCTCATTACGTAGGCAAGACCGCATTGAGTCTTTGCGAGGTATCCAGATTCGAAGCGAACAGCAACAGGTCTTCCCTTGATTGAACCCCAGACAGTGCACTCAGGAGGGAAGATTGTCCAGACATGCTCGAAGGCGACAGCGCGATTCTTGAAGTAATCCTCTCGGAGCTGGATAATGTCTCCCAACTCATCTCTCATGATCTTGTGCAACAGCGCAACATGTTCACGGGTGATTTCGTCGTAGCTGGAGTCATCCTTTGCAGCACTGAATAGATCCCATCGATGAACAAAGCACTCAAAAGGAGCGTGGAACTTAAGGCGGGCAACATCAGTGATGATGCCGGGATAATCCTTAAAGACCTTTCCGAGAACTCTCTTGAGGTAGGGAGATTGAATGACGAGAGAATCGATCTCGAGAGGCTTGTTTGAATCGGCGTCCTTGGGCTTTCTCTTGCGAATGATGACGGCGTATTTTTGTGTCTCTTCATTCTCTGCGGCCTCTTCTAGATCATCGGGATACTTGTCTGTCCAGGATCGGTCACCATTCTTGTCGAATTTGGCATAGAGGTCCTTGCTCTCGGTGACCAGGCCGATAATGATCTTCTTCTCTTCATCCTCTTTGTCTCCATCCTTGTCCTTGTCTTCGTCCTTGTCTTCATCTTTATCTGCGTCTGTCATAGCTTCATCGTCTGTTTTGGTCTCTTCTTCTTTCTTTGTCTCCTCCTTTGGTTCAGTATCTGCGGGTGTCACAATGACAGCAGATGCATCACCGCTGCTCTTGCTTGACTCGATAGAATCGGCAGTCATGATGTGTGTGGTGATTGATGGTTGATGTGTGGAGAAATCGTGGTTGATGGTGATGGACAAAAACAAAGGCTAAGAAGTTTGTTGAGATGAAGAGGCTTGAAAGGAATTGATTATAATAAACTAATGAAGGTTTCGCGCTTCCTCTTTATAGACACTTCCTTCACTCTTGTGAGGGCTCCAGCTCCAGGCACGACGGCATCTTACTCACACGGCAGTGCTTAGACCGAAGGATTGCCAATCCCAGCTATGAAAAGTCACCGAGAGTAGATCAACAGTAATCAGCTGGTATACGAATTCATCTCTGATAGGTCGGATAATGCCCATTTGCACCATGTTGATAAGTGCACAGCCTGTCGATGGATCTAGATCCAGGCACCAGTCCATAGGGCTTAGGCTGCCTCCAGCATGTAAGCACTGCACAGCCTCGTGGACTCAAAAAAACGGCGGTAATTGGCATGATTACATTTCGTGGTACAAAAGTCTTTTCCATCAGAGGAAAGATGCCGAAGAGTCATCGGCGAGCTTGTTTGGGGTAAATGATCTAATACTCGTTGGATTCGTTGAGCTACGTAATGTAATCAATGCCGCCTCACATCATCACAGGCAACCAGCCGCTGAGTTGCATACATATGTATGTATGCACACCAAGATGCAGTATGATTGGTAATAATAGGCCTCAAATATTTTCTGTACACTCGTGAATAGAGGTAACCAGTAATTAATTACAGATTTCCACCAGAAAGGATACTCGCAGCAGCTTGTTTGATAGCAGCCTGCGCCAAAAGAAACAAGCTCGGCCCAACACTAATCCTCGCGACTCCAATCTCACTCAACTGCTTCGTCGACAGGGCATCTTCTTTTCTATGCGCCAACTTAACCGCAACCCGTCCATCAAGTTCCTTTACCAACGCCTCAACCCACGCAGTCCGCAGTCCACGCTCTGACCCGCCCCAGTAAAACACGGTTGTGGCTCCCGCGTCGAGATACGCCTTGCCACGTGTAATAGCCTCTTTCAGCTCCTCAGCCTCTGAAACGCTATTGTTTGCATGGAAGACGTCGCATCGGGCGTTGATGACGAAATCGGGACATCCTGCATCAGAGGCCGCTTTGAAGGCGGTTTTGAGACGCTGGACTTGTTCGGCAATTGGGTAGAATTCGCCTGTTTCAGAGCTGACGTCCTCGATGTTGGCGCCGATGACTCCAAGCTCGATAGCTCGCTTTATAGTAGATGCAATGTGTGCTCCGTAGCCATCTTGTAAATCAGCAGAGAGGGGAATTCCAGCTGCTTTGGCAAGCGGTGCAATTTTGCTAATCGCCTCAAGATTCTGCTCTAGGGTGAGCTCCTCATCTTGGATCCCGTATGTAGCTGCAACAGCCCAAGATGCTGTCGCCAGCGCTTTGACGGGCTTAGAAGCATCGGTGTTCAAGGATGTCACGGTCTTGAATGAAGCGACATCCCAGACGTTGGGGAGTACTACTGGTGACGATGGCTTGTGAAGAGCCTTGAAGATCTGGGCGAGGTCGTTGGACATGATGAGTCAGTTAATTAATAATGTGATATTGGAAGTTGTTTTTCTAATTGTCTAGATACGATGATTTCGACTTCTTTTATAACCAAGCCAAGACTACTATACTAGTTCATGTCATTTATTATGTGTTGCTTTAGATGTGAAGGGCGCGCGGGGAGACGGAGTAATTCCATGAGCTGGGTGAAAAATGACCCGATATCGCAACAAGGTTTCTCATGAAACACCAACGGTTATATCTTGCTCCCCAATTCAACGACTCTAACATGACTAAAACTCGGCATCAGCATCTCAACGTGTCTACTTCCTATGGCACATAATCAATCCTTCGATTTATCACCGTCAATATGGACAAGGATGCCTGGCTTCTGGCTGAGCTTCCCTCTTGGGACTCGCTTGTGGAGGATTCTATGCTAAGGGACGGCTCAGCAATATGATAAGTTTCTGAATCGTGTCGCCCATATTTTGTGTCAGAATCTTCTTCATTATTCCTCTCAATCACTGACGAAATCACTCAATATCGAAAACAAAATGCCTCTTCAAATTCGACCAGCTGTCCCGGACGACATCCCTGCCATGTGCAAGGTCTACTACTCAGCTTTTAGTGATACCATCATCGGAGGCCGTGTCTTTACCGCTGACATTGAAGCCTCCAATCGGTTCTTCCAGAAGGTTTTCACAGATGAGATGGCCGATCCTATGTGCGATCTTCTCGTCGTCACGCACAAAACATCCCCAGACTCAAAAGATGAAGAAATCGTGGCACTAGCAAAATGGTGTCTTCCTGGCGCCGCTATCCAAGATCCTCCACCAGCCGAGGTATGGCCAGCAAACGGCGACCTCGCCATTGAGTTCTTTGGAGCCATGGCAAACAGCCACCGCAAGATCATGGGCGACAGGCTTCACTATTATCTCGAGCTCATCTGCACACACGAAGCTTGGCAGGGCAATGGCGCAGCAAGTTTGCTTATGCGCTGGGGTATCGAGCGTGCAGACGCCGAGGGCCTTCCGTGCTTCCTGGAGGCTACACCAAAAGGAAAAGTAGTCTACGAGAGATTCGGATTCACCGTAAAGGCGGAGGATGAGTTTAAGTGGCCGTTCGGAACGGCAGTGGAGACGTACATGGAGCGTGATGCAAAGATCGAGAAGCGGATAATGACGCGGCCAAAGTCCAAGCAATTTGCGTGAAAAATTGTTGATCACCGCCGCGCCGGGGTGGTTTTGTGTCACGGAGGAGAGAAGCGAAACGCGGTCAATGGATGGATACAAGCACGACGTCGACCTTTTTATCCCGGAGGTGGACATTCTGGCATCTACAACAATCGAAATGAGACACAATGTGCACTTGCGAATGGATACATTTTGTCTGCGGACACAAAGAAAAGGCTCGATACATCAACTGCGCGACCCTCCAAGAGATCAACGACAGCTCGGAATGTCCTTGCGGGAGGATCAACTTCACCCCCGTTCGATCACTACGACCATGCGGAAAGACTGGATGTGCATATAAAGAGTGCATGGTGAAGGGATGGGAGTGCTGCATATGCAAGAGGGGCCCTAATAAGGGACATGTCTGCAAACAGGATATTAAGCCATGGCGATGGGATTACTACGAGTGCGGGCACGATTTCTGCCAGGACTGTAGACCGTGGAAGGGAGAGACACATACAAACAATCTACATCGTCAGTGTCTTTTGAGAAAAGGGTCTAGGGAGGTTATTCGGAAGGGGTTGGATGTTATGACTAGGAGGACGAATGGAGTTTAACGATGTTGCAATGTTCATGCTTGACGCGGAAATACTGGAGCTGAGTCTAGCCAATTGGGCCGAAGGATATGCCGAATAAGATTGGCTCAAGTTACCTTTCAAGATACCAAGAGGTCTTTTTTTCTATTCTTTTTCACTATTTCTTATTAAATATAGAGAATTTAAGTTGGTGAGCTAAGATGATTTACCTACCCTTATCTCCTAAATTGACAAGGTTTGTAAGCTCGTATAATATGCATATCAGCTTAATCGATCTCGGACCGGTGAGGGTAGTCAACGAATAAAAACAGTAAATTCTATACAGATGCATTTAAGTGATTAATAAGAATGACTGATCATGTTGGGAGTCTTGATATGGAATTAAGGGCTGTCTCAGTGCCTCTGCCTCGGAAGCTATCCCCAAGCTCCAAACCAACTCGGCCGAGAAACGTTGAACCTGACGATCACCCGTATCCGTACCGTAGAGGCTGCCCTGCCAGTGCCAGTGCCAGTGCCAGACCCACGAAAATTCGAGAACAAATGGATGGAAATTGCCAAGACTAACCGGAATCCCCGGACTTAGAATGAGCCTCGGTAGATGAGGTCAGCTTGAATTGTGGCGTTATTGATTTGCAACACACGTAACATTTCATGACGTCGACCCTCTATTTGGGTTTTTATCGGTAGTTACAGTTAAATCTGCAAGACACTTGCATCGGCCTCGGTCACCAAATGGGAATAGACCTTGCAGCTTTTAGACTTTTGCGAGTTGTTGTCGCGTGACTCGCCCCTTATTTCAGATGATGCTGATGATGTCGTGGAACTCAGACTCCTTTTTTTTTTACTATTTAATTGTTGTTGAAACCCTTCATTGTTGCTTTCAGCGAATGGCCTTGTCATCTTTTTGCATGTGAAGAGAATTACCTTGTACCCTTGTCACACATACCTAGCGTCGCGTAAACGTCACCGGTATTTCAGACCAAACAGCAACAGCCACAGTTAGAATTAACATTCATTTTGCGTTGTCCGTAGTACGAGCAACCCAATCGCGGTCCGACTTTTCGCTTGTTTGTTTTGCAATCTATTTCTTCTTCTTCCTCTTCTTCTTCTTCTTGGTTGATTCTTCGTGTCATTTATTACTTCCTGATATTGCTTCATACCTTCAACAAGCGATTCTCTTCACCTTCAGTATATGCGCCTCATCGCACCAACCATCACCATGAATGCCTCCAAGATGTCTTACCTCTCGCGTCTAAGCCCCATCCCTGCGTTCCCTGAATATACAGGGCCTTACAAGGTCGGCACCGTCGATGTCGAAGTTCCCGTCTCCGAACTGGAAGCGCCCAGCGATGCTCCCGAAGGTACCGACCAGATTCATACAGTCCTGTACCGCATGTTCTACCCAGCTGTTCCCGAATCGAACGAGAAGCACATTAGCTGGTTGCCGAACCCTCAGCGACAAAATCTGGTCGCCTACACAAAGTTCCTTGGCATTGGCCCTATGCTGGCTGAACTGCTCTCGTAAGTGCCCCGGCTGCTTCGTTGTGACTATGGCTTACGTTTTGTAGTTTTCTTCCCCGACACCTTCATTATACCACGATCCCTGCCCACAAGAATGCGAAACTCCTCGAATCGTCGACCGAGAACAAGCGATGGCCTACAATGATCTTCTCCCATGGCCTAGGCGGATGCCGAAACTCCTACTCCTACATCGCAGGCTCCCTTGCCTCCCACGGTATTGTCGTTATTTGCCCTGAACACCGCGAGGGCAGTGCTGTCGCCAGCTTCATTCGCGTCCCAGAGATGCAAAACGGGACCCTCACCTCCAACAGCCGGATCCACGTTCCTTACGAAAAGATCTCCCACGACGTCTCTCCCGAAGTCTACCTCGCTCGTGAAGCCCAACTCCGAATTCGATCCTGGGAGCTTGGTCTGATCCATCAAGCGATGCTTGCTGTCGATCGCGGTACCAAGTTGACGAACCTGAACCGCACAACACCAAGCCTTGATCAATTCATCAGTCGATGCAATATTCATGAGCCTGGTAGCATTATCTTTGCTGGCCACAGCTTTGGAGGAGCCACCATTGCGCAATTCCTCAAGAGCACCTACTACGCTGATGTTCCTGAGGTTGCTGCTATGGAGAAGCCCATCTTTGCCCCCCGTGACGGGAGCGATATCCGAAAGCAGATTACAGAGAAGACACCCACCATGTTGCTCGACATGTGGTGCATGCCCTTGATGGCCCCAAACTCTGCCCCTCTGTTCAATGTGCCTCTACCTGCGTATGCCGACAAACCTAGTGCTCCTGGCGGAAAGGCAATCTTGGCCGTTGAATCCGAGCACTTCTTCAAATGGACCGACCATCTGAACCTTAAGTCTCGTGTGCTGAGCCCCAATCCCACCGCCAAAACCGTCACCCCCAAACTGTTTGAGCGACCCAGTGGTTACAAGATGTCAGAGCCAAACTTCTTCTACGTCATGAACTCTGCGCATTTGAATCAGTCTGACTTTGGAATCTTGTTCCCGTGGTTGACACAGAAGATCTTCAAAGCCGAGCAACCCGAGCGAGCTTTGCGTCTGAACCTCCGAGCTCAGCTCCAAATGCTTCGTGAGAACAACGTACCCGTTGGCCGAACATTCGCTGGCGATCTCGTTGACGGTACTTCATTCGATAAGCTCGATAAGTTCAACGCAGCCAACGGAGATTCGTGCAAGGATGGAGTCAACAACGACCAAGCCATCTTTGACAAGAGCGACAACAACCCCGTCGAGTTCTGGCGATGGATCGACATCATTGGTCGTGGCGATACTGGTGATAAGAAGACGACCGAGGAGAAGGTTGAAGAGGGCGAGGAGGAGATGAAGGCTGAACTCGACCCTAGCGAGGAGACTGAAGCGCCACCTCTGGCCAGAGCCATGAGCGCTACTGCGGCATGAAGGAATGCAAAATGATTATGAGAGCGATTGACTTTTGGTTGGAACAGTTAGAGATACCTCTTTGGCGCAAGGCAGGATAAGGATAGACTTGGGTTCTTTTATTGTAAAAGTTTTGTTTATGAATACTCTTTAGACCTATTTCCTTGTATGTAAGAATACATCCGGATTCATTCTTGACGTGCGTATCCCATCTCAATAACCAACGTCGACCCATTGTTCTGCCACATTCCACCAGCACCACCAAACACACACTTTGTCGAAACTGGATTCCACATTCGACCTGTTATCTCACCACTTTCAACACTGATATTTCCTCTCGGCGCACACGCAATGGTTCGGCATGTGCCCTCTGTCGCAGAGAGACATTGGCCAGCGGGAATACTAACATGCTGTGCCGCATCGGTGAGGTTTAGCCACGCAGCTATAGCGACTGGACAGGCGATTCTGTCAGGCCCAGGTTCCTGATTCTCGTTAGTCAATGATTCATTCCGTGTCTTGGATATTAGGGGGTCTTGCGGTTGTGCAGGCGAGTGTCTCGGGGGGGTCGTCGGAGGGAGGCTCAATGTATTCCAGCGGATCGAGACCAGTTTTGTTGGTGAAGGACGACCATGGGAAGCGATCTATGATGGGAGTTGATTCTTGGTGGCGGTCTTTGGTGACCTGCTTGGCGTGGCATAAGGATGTGAACAGGATGAGGATGGTGGTTGTAAACATCGCGGACCGTTGGTGATGTCTCGGACTAATATCAGCAGTTGAAGTCGAAGAACTAACGTGTTTTGATCTTTCCTTACTGATTCTTTGACTTTTCAAAGATGAAGTTATCGAGTAGACAGGCCTGATTGCGCTCTAAAAAGGTCGAAGTTGATGGTTATGATGACTCTGATCCAGACTCTTCCTTCTTATACTTAAAACTCCCACGCAATTCTTATGTCATGACTCGGTCGCTGAGGAAACATGAGAACCCTGATTCCTCGCTTATAGTTCGCCAGATGAAGCATGGCAAGCGTCGTACCTGGTGTCTTGGTGCACTTGGGTTCCGGATGCGGAGGTGGGACAGACGGGTGGGGCTTGGATTCCAGATCCGGTGGTTAGTATTAGGTACAATGACTAAAAGCTTTGGGGTATTGGCGTGAGTCAATTAGAGCTCTCTCAGGGTTGTGATAGGTTATAGGGAAGCTGATATGTGTAAGTTGGATGTCCCCAAGTTTGTCGATTTAAATGCTGAACTACCCTGGAGGGGCTGGCGTTGGAGACCATGTACGTCCACCTCAGCTTGCACACAATGTTCAATTGACCTTTTACATACTCCAATTGGTAGGGAGGAGTGGCCAGTAGCGTCTCTGATGTAATACCTACTTTTGAAATACTTGTTATACCAGTTTATTTAAGTTGGCGTTCACGTATTTGCCGTTGAACCATACCTGCGAAGAAGTCAATTGACGTCGCATCCTATGCCCGTTCAAGCGGCACAAGGCAACAATGCGGTCACTCCAGGGGTATTGGACCAATTAGAGTAAGTAAAATAACCAATACATACGAATATGAGAAGGATTCACTGCAATAGAGGTAGACTAGTTACAGAGGAATACAGCCTTTCTGGAGATATCTTCAAGTCAAGTTTTGTAACCTTCTTGTACGTGGGGTCAAGTGGGGCGAGTGACCTCTTGTAGTCTTGTGCCGCTTGGATACCAAAACCCATGTTTGCAGTTGTTGTTTGGCCTTTCTCGAGTATAAATCCACCAGCTAAACTGTATTAGCCATAATTCTCACTCCAATGACCTCTAGCTCTAGGAACCATCTGAACTAGATACCGTGTAAGACCCTCGATTTCTGGTCAACTCCACGAGCGCAACATGGATGCTTCTTAATCAAGTAAAGCGCAGGAAATCAGCCCTGTCAAACAGAGACCAAGGCGCATCTGACAGACAGGGTTTATGGTTGGTTCAGATACTATCGCCATCAAATGTCATGGTTAGTTTCTTCCCATAATGCTCGGTAGCTTGGGCTCAACTCTATGAATATCGTTAGACGGAGATACGGTGGTTGATGACCTCCCAAAACGACGGATCATGGCTACGACGTGGAATATCAAGAGTCGTTATAGGAACATTGAAGAGGGCTGGCCAATATGATCGAATCGTGTATGATAGACGATGTACGTAGGGGGGGTTAAGAATAATTTTGACCCTGGACAAGATGGTCGTGTTAATTTATAGTGTTAGATTGGACCGAAATAGACGTCAGTAGTTATCAAACTCTCCTACTTTACAAATAAGTAACACTAAATACATATGTATAGAACTAAACTGCAAACCATATCTCCATGCCATTACACCTACTTTATGATCCCTATAGACTACCCTCAGCCTCTCTGTTCTCCAACAGTGGCTTAAACAGCGCACATCTCGGCTCAATATCATTAGCATTCTCAACCTTCAAGGCCTTCTTTGGCTTCTCCTTAGATTCAGGCGAGACGCCATCTCCAAAGATACCAATCTTGGGCACCTGTCCCCAACCAGGCCCCTTGGTAGGATTTCTGATAAACTTCCCAAAAGCCTTCTGCATCTCTCGACTCAACTTCTCCTGGAAATCTGTAGATCCCTTCCTGGGAAAGGTTCCAAAAAGGGTTTGGAGTTCAGCAGAGTGATAGGCACCACTACCCGGGAAACTCTCCGTGTTTGCAAAACTGGCGTCGTAGATGAATCGCCATGCCGGTACACCGACCTCGACAGAGTCCTCGGCGACATAGCGGAGGGGACACTGTACAAGAAGTTCGGTGAGGATCTTGGCGAGTTGGTCAAAGTCGTTGCTGATACCGGGAGATCCGATGGGATAGAACCACTTGACAAGGGAGATTTGGAAATCGGTAACATTGGGCATGAAGTATTGAAACGCTGTTTCTGTAGTGAAATTCATGACATATTCCATTCGTCCCTCATCGGCAGTAGAGCCTATCATGACAGGAACACGCGCCATGAGCTTTGTGTTGTTTTTGGACTCGAGGCGATTCTTGCGAGGGTAAGTAGCTAGAGTGACCCCATCATCGCTCATAGGTTCAAAGTCAAGCCTGTTTCTTTCGACAAGATCTTTGAGCTTCGTGGCGGGCACTTGGCGCATACACTCCAGTATCTCGTCAAAGTCATCGTCATCGCACCCTGCAATCTTGGTTGCATTGACCCAAGAACCAGTAGGCTTGACGTTTGTTTTGGCAGAGCCAGATGTCATGATGGCGGCACGGAAGGGAACTGGGTCAGGCGGAGCGGTGATAAGATGATCCACGCTTCCTGCACCGGAACTCTCGCCAAAGATGGTGACTTTCTTGGGATCTCCCCCGAAGGCAGCGATGTTGTCTTGGACCCATGCCAGGGCAAGTCGTTGGTCAAGGATACTGACAAGTTAGTGACAGATAGAAGTTTTTAAATAAGGTTACTCACCCAGGGTTCCATTTTTCTTTCGGAAGATCATGTGTATGAGGGAATCCAAAGATGTTGGTTCTGTAGTTGATGGTCACAACAACAAGATCCTCATACCCGGCCAGCCTTGATCCTTCATAATAAGGCAAAGACCCAGAGCCATGATGGAAACTCCCTCCATGAATCCAGAACGCAACAGGCTTTGAACCAACCTTAGCACCCGCAGGCGCATAGATGTTCAAATTCAAGCAATCTTCGCTCTCTCCAGCTGGTGGCCCAGGGGTAGCATAGACTCGGATGCTTCGATTACGTTCTACCTCGGGATAGTTGAATTTCATGATACAAGCGGGCTTGTACTCAGTGGCATTGTATGGAGTGTCCCATTTCTTGGCTGGTTCTGGGGGGCTGAAGCGGACGGGCTTTTCGGCGAAGGGGATACCGAGGTATTGGTTGACGACGGTCTTGGAGTTGGGGATGGAGGTTGTGGTGCCGATTACGACGCCGTTGTCGATGGTAACGGTTGGTTCATCAGGGGTTCTGGCTTGGGGGTGAGCAAGCGTTGAGCCCGTGAGGAGAGCGGCTGTGAGAAGAGTAAAAGAAACCATGGTGGAGGTTGATGATGGTATGGGAGTGGGCTTAGATTTTGTCGGGATAATAGGCTTGTTATATAGTCATTTCACACTCTGACGATTCTCGCATGTTGACAAGCCAAGATATATTCCGTGAGGATGAGCAAGTATTGCACGTCACTTGTTTGAGGCCAAGCTCTGCCTATATGCTATTAATTTACCAATGGCATGTCACGATTTATACCAAGAGTTGAATGTCGACCCTATTCGGTATCATGTTGCGCCTTGTCTGATTGGTTACATGCATGTGCTACGTCGTACTTGTAAATCATTGTTCTTGGCAAGACTAGGGTGTCGCGATATGAGGCTCAAAGCGGATTAGCAGAGCCTCAGCCTCTGACGAGGTGGAATGCTAAGGCTGAGGTTAGGCTCACTTATGCTTATGGAGAATAAACAAGATTTCATTATTAATCCAATTAGTCTAAATTGAGTGCTGCGGATGCACCCGCCATGGCCGATAAACTTTCACTCATATCAACGTACGGGCAATCCCTGCACTTCCTCCAAAGCATATGGTCCACATCGTCCATCTAGACATATGTCACCAAGATATCATAAGGGATGCTAGATAACTAGATATTAAGCTATACAAGACATCTTTCCGTTCTATTCCCTTCCATCGATTCTTATAATCTCATCCGTTTTTGTAATTCTTCGAAACGTCGAAATCAAAATTTCCAACTCGATTGGTATTATTCGACCTTTGTGACTTGACCTACAATTATAATATTACATCGTCGCGATTCAAGAGAATGAATAACAAATGTTTAAATGCATAATGGGTCTTATCGAATAGTTGTCTGCAGATGTAGCTTGTCTATTTGTTTGCTATTGTCAGATGTCCATAAGATCAAAATCTTCTACTTTTGCAACATGAAAAATAGCCAACCATACTTTTATACATGAACAAACACCTTGGCGAACCTTGAATTTCGTAATTTCCAAAACAAGACTTGATTACTATCTACTAGAATTTGCTTTTTAGTAACACAATGCATTGCATGTTAATCTTTATCATGCATGATATGTTTCAGATATATGCCTGATGCATTGGGATGCGAATCCCTACTACCTTTGAGCACACAATATGATATCTTACAAAGTCACTCTTAATCTTGTGTATGAATTGATTGATTTATAGCTGGTTATTAGGCAGTTGAAGTATAAAGTTTGGCGAAACCATTTGCCTTCTTTTGTTTGGTCGATATTACCAAAATCTCCACCCTAATGTCTATCCTCGATAGTTACCAAGAATTCGAGTCATTGTCTTTGGCCTGATGCTCGATGACGCGCGGCCCGTGGATTCTTCCAAAAGTTGGCAGGAATCGCATTGTAAAAGGATGGGGCTGTGTATGAAGATCTGCTCCATAGCTAATGCACGTACCTGAAACAACATCTGATCGACCTCATATCCTGATGCCTATTTCACGGAAATAATTCTTTTTCCTCATTCATCTACTCATCATGCTCGGAATAGCAGCCAAGTCCATCATATGTATCGCTGTATTATTGTCCTTGGTCTGGTATGGACAGACTCACTTCTACCGCGACCCTGGCAGCGTCTTCTTCGACAAGGAACGAGCATACGAGACCCACTACTCGGATTATAGAAAGGATGAGGCAAAGCAGATGATCGAGTCGTTTTCGAAAGGGGAAGTGCCCTCACCAGAAACATCACCAAAAACGAACAAGAGTCTTTGTGTGGCATTCAGCTCTGTTAGACGACAGATACAATATCTTCCAGTAACTACCCCCCACGGCCAACATTGTCTTATATGCTGACGCTTTTTAATGAATAGATCACAATTGGAAGTTTGCTACATGGACTGTCGAAACAGGAGAGACAAGATCTTCACGTCTCTGTTCTCATCGCAGAAACCGACCCGACCCACCATCCCAATTGGAACGAGATATGGCTTCGCGATGCGGTAGACGACGCTTTTACCTATAATTTCAATGCCGCAACGATGGATAACATAAAAAAGCTCGAAAAGGAACAAAAATACTCCGAAAAAGGCGTGCTCGACTACACGTATGCTCTGCAGAAATGTTACGATACAGGAGCATTATACGTCGGCATGTTCGAGGACGATATACTACTAGCTCATGGATGGTTTATAAAGACGCTAAGACGATTAGGAGAAATAGCTGGTTCTGATCAGAATTGGCTATTCATGCGCCTGTTTAACCAGGAAAGGTCAACTGGATGGGCAAGTAAGGACATTGGCGGTAACAATGAGTTCTCGATCATTCTAGGCGTCGGCATGGGACTTACAGCGGTTGTGCTCCTCCTACGTCGACGATGTCGAGCATTCCGCCGGTATCTTGACTTGACGACCCTGTTTGTGGTGGTTTTCATACTGGTACCAGGACTAGTGGTACTGCTATATCAGTCGGGAAAAGCATCCCTGTTCCCCCCATCGCCTGGCGTTTTCAATGAGCCGTTTGGCTGCTGCTCACAAGCCATGATCTTTCCCAGAACTCAAGTACCGCTGGTTATTGATGACCTTCGAGAAAAGAGACAGGGACAGATAGATTTGATGCTTGATGAGATTGCCACGAATAATAGCCTGGACAGATATGCATTGTATCCAGTTCAGGCACAGCACATTGGTGAGAATCAAATGATCGCTAAAATGGAATATTCAGCTAATAATTCTTCAAGGCATTGAATCAGCTAGAGAAACGAAAAAGGATGAAGCTCAAGCTATTTGGAGCATGGCATTCGAAGACCTGGACCTGGAAGCTCTGAGGAGAGAGCATACGGAGTTGGTTAGTCAATATCAACTGTGGCGGGAGAAAATCGAGGCCAATGTGATAAAGGATGATTTATAAAGGGGCGGTGAGAAAAATCATAGAAAATTGAATTATAACGTTTATTTGTCTCCGATGATCTAGTTCGGTTTGGCAATCTCTATACCTAACATCATGAGGCACAGATGTGCTTTTTGTCAATGGTCAGGGTTTAAAGTTCGTTTGATAGAACTAGCTAGTTAGATATAAAGATATAGAATATGCCTCCACCAAGAAAATAAGGAGTTGAGCTGACAACATTACACAATTGCTCACCACAATCCTGCAATCAATACACCACCAGCAACCATGGCAACAACCAGAGAACCAGTTACACGAGAACCAGAAGAGCCATCAACAGCCTCAGGCTCACTATCCTTCTTATCATCTGCTTCCTCCTTCTTCTTGTCTTCACCCTTGCTCGTAGTAGAAGCTCCCGTAATCTGAGCCCTGAGAGTGCTGCATGCATCAGGTCCAACAGGGGCAAGATCAGTGATATCAGGTGCATCACTACAAGCCTCCCATATAACCCGATATTCAGAAACGTGTTGGGCCTGCCAGCTTGTCCATTCAGAAGCCCACTCGGAAAACTCTTCGGCTGATGAGCCAGTAACGACAGGAAGCTTGCAAGGGTCTTGGGTGTTGTAGAGACTTCCCAGGGCGAAGGACACGCCTAGTTCGGACATGTCCATGGGAGGTGCTGGAGCGCCAGTCATTGACAGGGAGTCATGGAGTGCCCAGCATGATGGAGTTGTAAGAGAAGGGCGTGATAAGGTGGAAGTTGGTGCTGGAGTCGGAGTTGGAGTTTGAGCAGCGACATGCGAAGCGCTGAGAGCAGCGAGAATGATGGTTTTGAAGGTATTCATGATTAGTTGAGTGTTTACAGTCAAGACTCTTTGTTGAAGTACTCTTTGGTGAAGTAAAACACTTGATAGAGTATCCTTTGATCCTATTTATACATGATCAACAGAGGCCGCCTGATAAGATCAGGTAACTGCTATGGAAGGACGAGGCTATACAAAATAACAAGAACGCGGTGACAGGTGATTGCAATGTTCGTGATTTCGTGTAATTTCGACTTGGCAAGCAGGCGCAGCGTTCTTGGTCCTGTATAGCAGATTGGTCGGAATAGTTTCTGCTAAGCTTTAACAGGCAGTTGGGTTGATTTATGCTTAATCTAAGCCTTAACTATACGAAAAAGGAACCTAGTCTTGGTCAGCAAGTGAGGTAAGCAACCCCATTTCATCATTATCAAGTGACTTGAAGTGTAAGAAGAGGTCAGATTTCATTGGTTTCACCGTTCTCGTCAATTAATTTACCTGCCTTCTTCCGGAACTTTCCAAATCTGGATAAAGGTCCCATGTCCTCTAACGTGATGATAAGACGAAGCTTTCAGCCATAAAGCTCAACTGCAACTAACACACCTTGGACGCATTATACCAATATCTGAGCAAGTGATTTAATTGGTAGAAACCAGACAATGGGTTCCCTGGCCCCTGGTCTAGACTTAGGATGAGTCCAGGCGGGCTTAGGTCGAGGCGACGTCAACTCAGGCTCAAGGGCGAGAAGGAAAGTGAAAGTATCCAATTTCGTTGCCTAATCTGCTTATGATAAGGGAATAACATAGTTAGGCCTATAGCATAGTGCTATAGGAACGGAATAAATTTCATTTGCGATACTATTTTACCGGTATTGCTTCGATTCCAATATATGGTCAAAACGCTATAACATACCATAAATATATTATCAAAGGCTTAACCGTATTAATCAATTCATAATCATGAATAAGCACAAGAACAGTCTCCTATGATCTCTATTTAAAACGAATACCTTTCCGAAACTATTATGCCTATCTATGAGCGAAATTACCTGCCGGTAGTTATGAATTGCACCAATAGGAAAGCTGAAACAGGCAGCATGAACTGTCAAAATTTCACCTTTCTCCGTTCCACGTGCAAATGTGCCGGCTGATCGGCTCCGTAGTTTCATTAGCAGTGGATATAACGCGGAGTAGTCGACTTTGTATTGGGACGGAAAATTGTCATTGCAAGCTTGACGCAGGAACCCGCGGATCATTTCCTATGGCGAGTCAAGTCTTTGCTTGCGATAACGGAGTTGACGTTGACTGCATCCCGATGATCTTCTGCTGGTCGTTGTTAAAGTGGATTATGACGCGTCGCACAATACGGTCGTATATAAGGTGCCCTCCCTAGCTTAACCGCAAGGGACGTTAGTCTTTATAGTTTGACAGGTTATGCCCAGTCAAACTCCACAACCGTTGGATCGTGAAGTTGAGGCTAAAGCCCGGGGTTACTCAGCATCCCACTTGGAGTCTGTCAAAAGATGGGATGAAGAGTGGAGAGTGGCCTGTTATTGGGTTTACACGCTTAGGCCCTGATCTATATAAAATGTCCGGCTAGTTCGATCTAGATAAAAGGTATATTAGCATATATATAATTTCCCCCT
>JABFFJ010000140.1:0-136344 GCA_013623715.1 Fusarium verrucosum
GATGATGAGGATCAAGTCCAAGTTTTAGATGATGAGGATGATCAAGACGAAGATTTAGATGATGACGATCAATACCAAGCTTTAGATGCTGATGATTATGATGGGGCTACTAAGATCCTGGATCAGCTTGATAATACAGCTGGAGTATCAATACAGTCAACTGTAAGATAGCTGCTAGTTTATATTATTATAGTATATATATTGTAATCTTACTCTATAGAAGATACTTAATTTTTAATCTTTTCCTGTATACCTCCTTTAATGTACTTATAATCTTGCCTTTTTATATCCTTTAGCTATGAATGAAGAAATATGCTCAAAGCTGTACAAGACCCGTTGGTAATTTCAATCACAGGAGCAACCTATTTTTCCAAGCTACTGATGATATGCAAAAAGTTCCACTCGTTGATTTTCAGCGCTGATTCGTTACGGTTTTTTTTGACGATCCTCGAGCTTAGTCATGAACCAGCCCATTGGAACACCACCAGGTCTTAGAATCGAACCATCACCATTGATCCTCAAATAACAAGCCAAAAATGGAGAGCGCACTGCCAAAGCTGCGGTCAATTGGGTCTGCACGACATGGCAGCTCCCTACTGCGAGCTGCAACTTGCGCATCCTGCTCTCCGCGAAGCTTCACCAGCTTAAATCGCCCCCCACCAAACTATCCAGGCCATGTTCCTCTGACGAGGGTTGAGCGGGCTGGCTTGGCCATTGGAGCCAGTGTCATGTCGTTTTTTGACCCCTATCGTCACGGTATGTATCTCAGATCTAGATATACCAATGTTCTTGAGTTGACCTTCCGCAGATCTCATCGCCGCTACCGGAGAAGCTACTGCTACACCCTACTTCATCTACCGTCTCCGCGATGCCATGCTCGCCGATCCCACAGGCCGCCGTATTCTCCGAGCCCGACCCCGAATCTCCTCCAAGACCCTCTCCCTCGATGCCCTACGCGCCCTGCCCGAGAACACCGTTGGCCGCGCCTACGTGAGCTGGCTCGACCGCGAAGGCGTCTCGCCCGATACCCGATCACCGGTGCGCTACATCGACGACGAAGAGTGCGCATACGTCATGCAGCGATATCGCGAATGCCACGACTTCTACCACGCTCTGACAAATCTACCTATCGTGCGCGAGGGCGAAATCGCTGTCAAGGCCTTCGAGTTTGCTAATACACTGCTTCCCATGACGGGATTGAGTATCTTTGCGGCTGTTACGATGAAGAAGAGTGAAAGAAGGCGATTTGCATCGATATATCTTCCTTGGGCTCTCAAGAATGGAGCACGGAGCAAAGAGGTGATCAATGTGTTTTGGGAAGAGAGACTCGAGGATGACGTTAATGAGTTGAGAAAAGAGCTGGGAATCGAGCAACCGCCCGACATGAGGAGTATTCGGAAGCGGGAGAAGGAGGAGAAGAAGAGACTCAAGGAGTTGAGAGAGCACGGTCTATGAGATGCTCTCTTCTCCTTTTCCCTCTTTTGGGCATGGATTAAAAGTGTACTTTAATATTCAAGTTGTGACATAGCATTGCGAATTAGCGTTGATGTTGAGGCTAGAATACTGCAAGACTCGTGGATTAGAGCGCATCATGCACATCTTTAAATCATACGAGTAGAAAACTCAACCAACATCTTAGGACGCTCTCATGAACATGTTTCCAGATATCTGCACCAAACCATTACGGTCATTTTTCTTCCTTTCACGCAGGACATAAAAACAGGTCCCGCCCACAAATTTGCCTCACTCCACACTCTTGTTCAATTCCATGGTATCAAAAGCACCTCTTACAAGTCCAAATCGTCATCATCGTCCCACGCCTTGCGCCTGCTCACCACAATCTTCTCCTCCTCCTTGCTCTCCGACATAGCATTCAGAAGCTCCTTCAGCTGGGCTTCGGTGACCTTTTGTCGCAGCTGACCAGTCTGCGCGAGGGTGATGAGTCGGTTCTCGATGTCGGCGGCGCGCTCTTCCTTGACGAGACGGATGCGACCTAGACGGTCGGCGGCTTCGGGGTGTAGGATCTGGTTGAGGACGTGTTGGCGAGCGTCATCTTGCTGTTGTCTGTGGAGAAGTCAGTATAAGCTTCGCGAGAAAGGAATGAGAAAAGACTGACTGGCGCTGTTGCTGTTCTTGTTGTCCAGAGGAACCGCCTCCACCGCCGCCACCTTGGGCCTTGAGCTGCTCTAGACGAGCTTTTCGGATCTGCGAATGCAATCAGTGATAAATCCTCGATGATTGTTTTGAGATTGACTTACCTGTTCTAACTCTGCGTCATCCATGATTTCTGATGTCACGTTGTTGACGAACTTGCAAGTTGCGACATCAGCCCAACGTCGCGGGGTTGCTTAGAGGGGCATTTTGAGTTACGTAAGCACAATCAATA
Organism: Fusarium verrucosum; assembly: GCA_013623715.1. Classification (NCBI taxonomy): domain Eukaryota; kingdom Fungi; phylum Ascomycota; class Sordariomycetes; order Hypocreales; family Nectriaceae; genus Fusarium; species Fusarium verrucosum. Next base: position 2,387 of record JABFFJ010000140.1, read on the forward strand.
TAACTGTTGTCTAAGCCGACAAATGATTGATTGAAACATGGTTCACGATGCAAAACAAAAGGATCACATATGGAAATGACATCTGGTAATTGCAGAGTTTTAATTGATTCAAAATATCAACCACTCGCAGTATCACTTTCGAGGGTATTCTCTCCGTTGTTGGCCTCAGTTGAGCGGATGAATTCCAGCGCTCTTTAATCCCAATAAACCTGATTAACAACTGTTTCAAAGTCACAAGCCATGTATACAAGCATTTCTGAGTGAACCAAATAAACTTTGATATCCTACTCGCGACAAGGTATCATCATAGAGACTGTGGAATTGTCTATCTCCATCTTAGCTACCGCTCTGCATCTTCCGTAGTCTCTCCTCCGCAGCTCGCGCTCGCCTCTCACGTTCTAACCTCATCCTCATCTCAGGCGTTAACCCCCTTTCTTCTGCCTCTCTCCTCTCCTGCGGTGTCTTCTTAAGCCCAGCCGACAGAGCATTCCCCTTCTGCTGTTTACGTCCCTCTGGAACCTTTGGCCCTTCAGTCTGTAATCTTTCCTCCTCTACTCGTCGACGATCTGCCTCTTTGTCGCTGGCTTCCTTCTTCTCCCGCTCCTCGCGCTTGTCAGCCTCAGCCTTTGTCATGGCAGGCGGCACCTTGGCGTCGTCCCAAGGCCACTTCGATTCGCCGAGCTCGGATCGGGCAACACGGAAGGCATCTCGTGTTGAGCGCTCACCGGCGAGTTCGAAAGGTGTTTTGCCTTCGTTGTTCTTGATGGTGGGATCTGCTCCACCGCGAACTAAAAGACCTAGGACTAACGGCGCCGAGTTTTGAGAAGCGGCGAGGTGAAGTGGTCTTGGTGCGTGGTGATTCTGCTCCACAGGTTGGAACTCGAAATCGGCTGAGATATCGTTGTTCTTCAGGTAAGAGAGCAGTGCGGGGACTTTCGATCTTCGTATGAATGCTTGAAGTTGAGATGTGTGGAGCAAAGCCGTCTCTTCCTCCTCCGTCAACTTGGGTTTTGAGGGCTTCGGACTTGACTTTCTTGGGGTCGAGGACTCGGCCTCCTTCTTGGGCTCCTGTACAGGCTCGATCTCGCGGACCTTGAGTCGTGTCAACTCGATGAAGGATCGCATGAGCTCATTCTGCGTCGCTCGGCGTGTGCTAAAGGGAAAACCTCGCAGTCGAGTATCGTTGTGTTTCAACACCTGACCGTCATAAGGACCATAAAGCGTTCTTCTATTTGTTACACCCGTCGCTCGGACGAAAAGCAGCTCAGAAGTGTCGATGAGGGCCTTCCATTCCTGAAGCAGGTTTCTCACATCCTCCACCAAGGCTTGTTCGTTGTATCGTCGTAAGCTCGAACCAGCTGAATGCGCAGTACCCTTTGCGTTATCGTTGGCAGACTGAGAACCACCCTGCTTTCGTCGTGTTGTGTATCGATGGAAAGTCTTGTGAGCCAGCACTGTCGCTTCTCGGTTCATGGTCGTGCCGCTCTTGTTGGGCCGTGGGGCGAGAGATACGACCATGGCCGCAAAGTGGCCACCTCCAATCATGCAGAGGAAGATGTGAGGGCCCTTGTATGCAATCTCAGGCAAGATGCCGCCCTCCTTGGGGATCTTGGGCATTGAGATAGGCTCAACCCGTTTCTTCTTCAAAACTTCCACCAGATCCTGATTTCTTAGCTCCTCACCTGTCAGGATGGCGCGATACATGCCAAAGTATGTCTTTTCAGGAAGCAGTGAAGAGCTGAACCATATTAGGGGTGGCTTCCCGCGACCTGCTCTACCAGCTGTTTCATTCTCGTCATCTCCATGCGCATCGCTTTCTTTGTCGGCCAACTTTGCTTGCTTCTTCAAAAGCGCAGTAAGTGTTGACTCTTGTCGGCCATCTTCCTCCTCTTCTTCTGACTCGTCTGAATCAGAGCCTGATAGTGATTCGTCTAGGTTCCCAATGAGCTTCTCAAACTCTGCCTCAGACACGGGTTTTTGCCCTCGCAGCTTCTGTTTGAGATTGTAGTGATGTAAATCCGACTTGAGATGACCCCGCTGGTCGATCACTGTTGTGAATGTGAGGCCGCAGAGGGAGCACGCTTGTGTCCCAACGAGATTGGGATCTGACAATGATGGACTCTCAGAAGGGGATGTCTTTAGGGATTCGGCAACAGGAATAGCTTCGGCGTCGGTGTCGGAATCGGATTTGAGCACCAAAGTGTCCAAAACTTCAGCGGGCAGATCATAGACTGGTCACACAAGGTTAGCACTTTGCGACACTCAGACATGTCGATCCATGGCGGGGGAGGGGTTATGGACGAATACTTACGATATAGCGGCCGCCGAATAAGATCGTCATTTGTCTTGGACATGGTAGCTGGTTTCTTGTGTTTTAGGCGTACAGAGAACTTGTCTGGAGAATTGAAGTCGTTCTCAGTTGACGTCTCTGTCGCGATATTTATATCAACATTTTCAAAGTTTACGTGAGGCTTTGGAGACGGCTGCGTCATAGCGATTTACCTCGAGGCCCCACCAATGAATGCAAAGCCTGAGCTTGAGTCAACCGGCCAGAAAAAAGCCACGCAAAGCCACAGGAATCCAATGACATGACAGCACCGCCTCAATTGTTGCAGTCATAGAAGTGGAGAATCCTCTATTGAGCTCAATTCAGCTCTATTGTCCCCCTGTCGGATTTCTAGTGTCTCATTGGTCTTCAGCTTAATGGTTCATTAGAACACTAAAGCCACACCCTCCTCCCAACCTTTCAACCTCGCATCTTGTTCGCTTTTCTTTCTCCTCTTCAACACAATTGTCTTCTCATTCTACTCTCACGACAAATCACCAACTTCAAACAACATCTCCCTCTTCTACATCCTTCATTGTACTGCAATCTATTGTTGTCAATCTTCACAATGATGGAGACCATGGAGACCATCGAATCCATCATCGACACTCTCGCCCAACTCGAGCGCGAGCAGGTTGACCCCAGCAGACTTCTACCTTTTAACGATGCCACGCCTGTCTCTTTCAAGCCATCAGTAAATCACTACTTGAACTCCAACCCTCACGTTGAAGGTCAAGATGCTCAGATCGTTCGGGATCTCATGCAGATTGAGCAAATCCGCCTTGCTACCTCTCTGCCTACCAATGTTCAGCGATCTCATGCTTCTCTTCTGCACGCCCGCGGATGGTCTAAGCAGGCCATCGCTAAAGAGGTCAAGTGGACTCATCCCCTCACTCGTTCTGCAACTCGCGTCCGTGCTATCCCAATCTCAAAGAACCCTCGTCCTACCCACCATCGATCCTCACCCGCAACCATTGCCCAAGCCCGAGAACTAGTTCAGTTCGTCAAGTCTTCCCCTCATGCCCGTCGCATGCCCCTTGCAAAGATTGCCGCTACCCTCGGATTCGAATGCACTGAACGGGATATTTGCAATGCGCTCGGTCGTCGTGGGCTCAAGCTGTACCCTGCCATCACCCGACCTTACATCGACGAGAAGACTCGTGAGCTTCGTCTGAACTTTGCTCTCAAGCACGTCAACTGGACAGTCGATCAGTGGAACAAGGTTCTATTCTATGCTGAAGTCCACATTCCCCTTTCAACCGATCAAGAAGCCTTGGTCATTCGCCAGGCCGATGAGGACCTCCATCCTGACTGCATCAACGCTGAGCCCAATGCACCCGCTACCCGGGACGACGATGACTTGTACTTCGTCCACTTCTCCGGTCTCACCGGCAAAGGTCCTCTCATCTCTTGGAATCGCTACAACGACAAGAAGTTCGGTCTCCTGAGTCCCGAGAACCACTTTAAAGTCATCTTCCCAGGCTTCATTGAGTGGCTCGACCAGCAGCCATCCGGAGCTCGCTTTGCTATGCCACCCGATCTGCCTTCTCACTCTACTGTCGCTGTCAAGGACGAGGTTAGATCACGACACATGCCTACCGAGCATTTCCCTCCCGCCTCTCCCGACCTGAACCCCATTACCGAGATGTTCGATGCCATCAAGGCTGCCGTCAAGACTGACACAGACAACTCACTTTTTGGTGATGTTGAAGACCGGCGCATCCGCGAAGTTGTGCGAGGCACATGGAACAACATGTCTGACGAGTATATGCATGAACTCATCGCGAGCATGCCTCATCGATGCCAAGCCGTGATCGATGCCGAGGGCAGCTACACTCGTTACTGAGTACGACTCATGGTTAACCGATGACCTTATGAGTCTACAGGTATAGGTTAACGACGTCCATGGTGACGATGAAAATGGAGAAAGAAAAAGGCTTCAAAAATCTCTAGAAAAAAAAAGGGTGACGAGACAACGATACGGCAACACATGCAGCGAGGAAAAGAGATACCCGGAAGGCGAGGAACAGGCTTGAGTTTTAATGATGTTTGTAAATAATAATTAAAAGTTTTTTTCTTTTCCTTTTTTCTCCAAAGTCCTTCCCCATTCGAGATCCTGAGTACCCTCCCCTCGTATCGCAAGTATTAATTCTGTAATAACAGTCTTTGACAGCCCATCGTGAGTGACAGAGCAAAGATCTCGAGGTTGTAACATGTCGCATGCATTCCGTCAATTAGCTTGATTCATCTAATTGTGAAGTGTGCTTACCTACTGTATTTGGCACATGTAGAGGATAAGGTTGGCTGGTCTCAGCTTCATCCAGGAACTCATGAAACGTATCATGGCCCAAAGGCTACTGGCCTAGAACACCCCGAGAAGGTGCCAGCCGTTGTCCTGGACCTACCTGCAAATGGTTAGTAATCTCCATTGGAGATCTAGGTAGGTAGGCTACACCTGATGTTCATCTGCTGCTATCAAATATGACACTCCCTTCACCAACTTCACCATCCCGACTTTGACATCGGAACGTAAGAACAAAGGCCTTGACACCATTCTAGCTTTTACACTAGAAGGTTGGTTCATAGGCCCGAAGAACACACCACGAAGCAACAGAAGACAGCGGAACCATCGGGGTGTAAGCAGGGGTTAGTGAACCGTTATGGTTGTCATTTTCGAGGATTCGCTCGTCGGTTATCTGTCCTTGAACTAGTAAGCTTTCATCTGGCGCACCAGAAACCCCCCAAAGAGGAGCGGTATTGCTGGTAGTGAAATGTTTGGTACTTCAGGCAAAGAATTGCCCGATGAGGCTCTCGGTGCCAGGTAAACGAGTTGATTTATACGTATGTAAACTATTTGTATGATCCTCATTCACTCGTGTCTAATCACTCTGTACCTATAACCTCTATGAAAGTGAAGGCTGGTCTTAGCTTCGCCCAGGGACTCATGATACGTATCATGGCCGAGAGGCTACTGACCCAAAACACCGCGTGAAGGTGCCAGCCCCGTGGTTTTGGACCCCCGGCCTCATACATAACTCGAACAAGTACAACGAACAAGATATAAAATAACCGAAGGAAAGCCTAACCATAAATGGCTATAACAACCATGACGAACCCGACGTAACCAGCATCCAGTCTGACACTTATTGACCGTGAGCACTCCTTGACAGAAAAAAGCAATCCATCCCTGTGCGAGCCTGCACATCTTTGAGTACATAAACAAGAACAAAAACAAGCAAATGGCTATGTCTCCGCACAGCTTGAAAACCAGGGGGAAAAAAACATGTCCTCTGCGGGAACGAAAACAACAAACCACACCCGTCCTCTTGTCCAGCCCTAGTTCTGGCCAGCATCACCCTGACCGTCGACACCAGGAGCGGCATCATCGGGAGCGGCTTCAACAAGGATGTTCATCTGGAACTCAGTCAGTATAAACCGACGTCTTGAATAGCATAGATATATAACATACGCCTGGGAAGAGGTTGTTGACCAGTGCCGAGGCCTCGTCAAGAGCCCACTCGCTGAGGCGGAGGAGCGAGTCGGACGCATCCAAGGTCATCCCAGTAACCTCTGACACTCTGACGAGCGTACGGCCCCTATTTATGGAGCGCTCAATGTTCCCGTTAGTGCTTTCGAGGATGGACCTGGCGACATCTACAGAAAGACTCGTCGCGCTCGACACTCTTTGGGTCACCGCAAGACGGGCTGCCTCTAGTTGCTCGGCGGTCTGGACGGTAAAAATATTGGCCTCGTCAGCTGGAGTGGGAGCGGGAGTAGGGGCGGCAGCTGGAGGAGCGGCGGCGGGAGGAACGACAGGGAGAAAAAGCTGTCGGCTGGGACGACCATGGCGAGACAAGCCCCTGGTAGGGCAATCCCTCAGCTGATGGAAAGGCGAGTTGCACTAGATATATCGTTAGAACCAGGCCGTCGTGAGTGAGGACAGTGGTGCAGTATACATACATACATTAAAACAATTGCGGCCCTTTCTTACACCACCACCACCGCCGCGACGACCACCAGAGACGCTGTTCATAGCGTTATAAATGATCTTTTCTACGGATTCGATCTGCTCGGGGGTAGGCCTTCATTTGCACCGATGCCTGGTTAGCACGCTGTGACTGTGCGAAAGTGTAAAAAGAAATGGAAACACACCCTTATTGCTGTTGCTGCTGATGATGTGAAGCTACTAGCTATTTACTATATAGTTGGTAAACGATGCGGTAATGCTGTACAGCGTAATATAATGTAATGCGATGAAGGAAAAGGAAAAGGAAAAGGAAAAGAAAGAGAAAAAGAGTGGAAACAACATTAGAGCAGAATTCTGATGATGCGTAACTTGCTCTAGTTTGCCTTGATTGCTGATTGTTCGGATGAATCGACTTATGAAGGCAGAGTTGCCAGTGCCAACGACTGCCAACGAATGTCAGGACCTTCAACATCTGTCAACGACATAGAACCAGCAATGACCGTATGGGCAAAGCCCAAAGGATAAGTATGAAACGACTTATGAGAGTTAGGGGTATGGAAATCGTAAATAATCTTAACGGGATGCGATCCTTGATGAGCTGTACTTGGTAATGCGTCTAGGATGAGCGTCTATCATAATAAACCTCTCTTACAGGAAACCATCTACGCTACGAGTATCGTTCGAATATGTGTATCAAAACATGTTTTCACAAACGGCTTGTTTCATTGTGTATATCTCCAATCTTGGGTACCTAGGCACACTGTCCTCTTTTCCGTCCAGTGTAAAGGTCCGTCAGTATTCCGGTGAAACTACCGCTTAATTATGTCGTGATTCCCAACAATTCTCCTCAATATTATCATCTCTTTGAGGTACCAGATCTCTTACTCTTTGGACGAGTTGATGAGATTTTACGGGATTTAGTGCCTGCTGCTACCCTAGACGATCACTGACTTCAGGAACAATATGCAACAAGGTGATTTTATTCGTTCGTGCTGATTTTCTCGTCAGTCTCAAGCTCAATCAGAACAACAATCCAAAAGAATCCTATATCAAGACACTTAAGGCATTATACTATAAAAATTTAGTAAATTTACTACGCTCTATAAATACCGTTTCCTTAAGAAATCCTAAGTTTAGTACTAATATTAAATTCTTATTTCCATTTTAGCTAATTATTAGCCTAAAATTAGGTAAAAAGGGTCTATAGGGCGTAATAAATTTACTGAAATGCTACGGTATAATACTCTCAATACTAAATGACGTCTCTGTCACCACCCGATACAGTTTAGACCGGACTGGCAGGAAAAGGTGCACTCAGCCAAGGGCATTGTGAGCATGATGGCTAACTTGGTAGATCTTAAGAATACATACACTGCAAAGGCTATTAATGGTAAACTGAGAAGGGTTAATAGAAATATTTGAGAAGTATGGCTAATCTTGTGGACCGCTTGACGCAATTCGCGTAATCTTCAGGTAATGTACGCTAGGATCGGGCCGTGCCTAGTTCCAACGGGGAGGCGATTCTGAGCAACGTCCGCATTATCCATGTATTGATGCGAAAATGGAATATTTAATGCCTCATGGTACTGCTGGCGGTGGATGGGCCTGATTAAAGGAGTGCTATGTACCTCCAAGCCGTCCCCCAGGAGTTCAACAACAAGGTTTGTCTGCCCAGAAGCTTCCCATGCCTGGGCAAGCTCGACTAGGACCATCGATCGCCGTCAAAAGTGACAGAATCAGCCCTAGGCAACTATTAGGGTTAGGTTACATCCTCCATTCCCAAATCCTTTTAGGTCACACGATCCAACCTTACCGCCCATATTAGAACATCACCATGGCGCAAACAAGACCACAGGAACGTGCCTATTTGCCAGCAAAAACTTGCAACAAGCTCTCAAGGTAGTCGTGATTATATTAACTTGCTAAATGGTAAGGCAAGATTGCGAAGAAGTCTCCCAAGCTACCAAGTTATGGCACCGATGAGCGAGCCAGAAATGAACCGTATTTCTGGAGAGAAGCGTGTCGTTGTACTTACTCAGCAGCCGCAGGCGCAAAACTGGTCCCGCCAGTCTACCAATGCCCAGTTATCATCAATCAAGGGAAGAGAAGAGTGTGACGTATTGCGACCAACAATAGGAGGGATTACTCGAGATGGGAGGGAGATTTGTGGACGATTCAGAATCCGGCATCGCTTGAAAGTAAAGACGCGGTTTCCGATGGCCTTTGACCAATATCAAGGCCGCCGACTCGCCAGTCAGCCTGTCGAGTCTCAGTTACCCATATCGCCCCCCCTCTCAATCACTCGAGAGATGGGCTACAAAGTTACGGCACCGTTAGTCAACTAAATGAAGTCGATGTTGTTTGTGGGAATTCTAGGCCGGAGGATGTTCTAATCGACAAAAATACGGATGCTTGAGTTGTCGATTTTGGCGGGGGGTATAAGGGGATGGGTGCCCAAGACATTGGCGAGGACAGTGGAAGAGGATTGTGTTACTCTTGATAGGATGATGGAATAAGTTCGCAACTCAAATAGAAAGGGTCGAGTTTGTATATTCCGCTTCGTTGTTGAGCTTTGCTTCGACTTTGGGCTCTGGCCTATGGTCTCTCGCTGGGTCAGCCCTCTTTCCGGTAAACTCAGAATCTGCAACAAACTTATCGCCGTGAGTGAAGAAGAACAAAGAGGATCTTCACCAAATGACATTGTTCTACCCTAGTTGACAGCTGGATCTGGAACCAGTCCACCGCCTAGGTTTGTACGAAGAATGGGTCAGAGAAACAGAAAGGCGATGGGCATCTCGAGGCTGGGCTGGCCCACTGTTGGCGACACAGCCCAACCTATGAAAGAAATCCAGCCACGGCGTCTCCCAAGAGGCATCACGTGGATTGACATGGCTGGCTGATATGTACTGCCAGCAAGGCGGCATCCACCCAGCTAACTCCCAGTCCAATACCAATAATCTGATCATCGAGTGCCATGATGTACAGACTGTTCAAGCCGCCACGCACAGAACCAGGTCGCAGATGGCCCATTATAAAGTGCGATGAGATCCCTGAGGTCCGATATGGCTTCTTCATCGCATCCGACATCAAGCCCCTGGCGTAACTCCAGATGTAAGTCACGGATTCTTGTAAAGGGGCCCCAAAGGATGCGTCCAGCTGGAAGCCGTTGGTCGACGATAGGCCACCGTACACGTTATCATTGGAGGGGGGATGTGGCGCAGTTGCGCCGTTGTAGCCTCGAGTTGTGCGAGGATGGGCGCCTTGGATTCATTCAACCGTCGTGGTTATCTATCCGAAAGATATTGATTTGCGATTTCCATCAGGATAGACAAGCGGCCCGTATGCTTGAAGCTTCAGTACAATTTAGAAACTGACATAAACGTATATTGTGCTACGAATTGCATGCTCTTTGCATCTGATAACGCCATAAACGCCATTGCCTTGATGCAAAGCTTGGGTGAGACTACTAAGATAACCCGCCTCGGTTGCTTCCGTAGACGACGGATTCAAGGAAGCAGGTTAACTTCGAAAAGAAGAGAGAGAAATGCATTCAATCCCAGCGTTAACAACTTGAATCTTCATTACAATGGAAGGAATTTATTTAATTACATTAAAACTACCTAAATATTTATCATGTTCTTCTTATTTGTTTGTCAAGATACGGCAGTTGGTTCCCCACTTTATTGAGCCTCACAACACCACCCCCTCCCTTCCTTCAACATAACGATGCATATTTCTCTTCTCTTACTTTCTCACAATCTTCAGCAGTAAATTCAAGTCGTGGAAATGTCAAACAATGAATCACCTATCGCACATTAGACCGGAACAAGGGTCTTACATCCAGTTCCAGCTCAAGCCTAGACAGCAGCCGAGATCTGATCTCAAGCCTGGTCAGCGAGTCCTGAAAAGGCTCCGCGATAAGATACCACAGGACGAAAACCAATGGCAGGAATCAAGACGACGCCGCGGATTCATCACTCCAGAAAACGTCTTCGAAAGGACCAAAGATATCCTCGAGAACAAGACTACGGATAAGGATGTGCGAAACTTTCTTTGCCTGGCCAATTGTCGTGTCGACTGGCATCTGAAGCATAAAGCGAGAGCTTATGAGAGGTTCAAATCAGAGATTAACCCCTCTGCCACAGAGCTAACTATACAGAAATACATGAGCTCTCTGCGGAATGTGATGCGGTTGATGGATTCACTTTACACGCAACGGCTAAGGCACCGTGCCTTTGAGGCTGTTCTCCTTCACGGTAAGTAACATAATCCCCAAAATTGACCATGTAACTGATATATGATAGCATCTCTCGGCCCGTCATATCTTAGTGCCTATGAACAGCACCCGGAAGAGTTTATATCTTGCTTTCCGGCGTGGACCTGCGTAGAGCCCGAGATACAAGCATCACTGGCACTTCACCCAGCATTCCTTATCAAATGCCGATACCCGGAACAGTATAGGTAGCCCTTCAAACTGCAACAGTAGTATATGTTCATCGACTAAGCACGAACTAGGTACAATGATATTTGCGAGGCGCTCGGTACCACGGTACTCGACGAAGGAGAGTATGCCAAGTTTGTCTCGGTCCTTCAAAGCGGGAAGCCAGTTCCTTACATGCTTCCCCTTCCAGACCGAGTAGAGCCCCTAGATTCTTCATGTGCCTCGTCAAGTGACAAGGGCCGTTACGATCCAGTGAGAGATAGATGGGAACCAACTGGCAGTTAGTATAGCCGATTCCATGTACACCGAGAGCTATATCTCTCGGTACTTCTCAAGCTTTTCAGTAAAAAAGAAGAACAGAACAACGGGGCAAGATCAATGCCTTGAGATTTCATATGGATGAGTAAAATCCAAGTTTAAGTCAGACTTTTGTGGAAGCATTGCAGTGTTTCAATCAGAATGTTCTAACGGGGTCAGAGGAGTTTCCAGGAGACTCGACCAAGTAGAAAGACGAGATTTAAGTAGGGAACGTCATGATGAAAGGTCTAGTTCTTGAGCCAAATCTTTACGTGAGGGGGTTTCGTATAGCCCCACAGATGTGTTACGATATGTTCTTGACCAAAGTTCGGGGCTTAAAGTCTCCTTAACCCGAGAAGGGCAGATAGAAAGGCAGGCAACTGACTTGACGTATTGTACAGACTTCCCCAAGCATATCTCTCTGGGTGGCACAAGGCATCAAACAGGTCACTCGCCCTACTTGACTCCGGGCATGTACAAGCAGGTTACAGAGGGAGGCATAGGTGAAGCTACCTATCTCTAAGAGGGTTTTATTCCTCTGTGACTGGTCTTCTTCTGTTGCAGTATAGCCTCCTTATTTATCCGCCTTTACTAGCTCAGTGGACTTCTATGGCAGAAAGACTACAAGCTGCTCTGTATTGGCAGAATCCAATCCTCTAATTGGTCTGATACCCCTGTATTGACCGCTCTGATGCCCTGTGCCGCCTAAAGAGATAAGATGCTCTCCCGCCCTTAGCTCGAGGCAAATGGCATCCATTTTTGAACCTTCATACTTTTACTCATGACCCAGTTCGCAAGGCCACGAAGGTTCTGTACGTTATATCCTTTTCTATCAACCGAAGGCAATGACTTCGAACTACTGTCATACAATGAAAGATACCACAGTCAAACCACCTCGGGCGTTTTATCGAGTTCAACATCAACGCTCATTCACCATCTACAACGCGGCCGAGGGCTTCGAATCGCAGGGCCACTATTTCATGAAATTTGAATATTGGATCAACGCCAGAAAGTTCCATGAACATTTAGATTGGAAAAGCAGGACGAAGGAATACACCCCCTTCATATCTGTCTTTGACAATCAAGGTGAGAGCATATGTCACTGTCGCAATGATTTATGATTGACATTCAATCTTCACAGAGGATGCTCAGGCTCGTGCTCAATTCCTTTGCGGAAAAGGAAACAGGAACGTCTTTATTGCAGAAATAAATGCAGAGTCACTGACATCTGCGGTTCTGGACCTAGAGTTCACGAATCGTACCTCTATGGTGCACCTCCCTGCTTGGGACGCCCCTGGGGGGACTAGCTTCATCTCAACTCCAGACGTACGGAAGCACCTTGGTGTCGAGGTGGCAATCAGCCAGGAGTCGGAATGGTTTGCATTGGACTACATCCCTAATGAGATGATCACCAGGATCACGTTCTTCAATTGATTCGAGAGCACTTCCAAATGAATTCTCGTCTGTAACATGGCAGCTCCTTTGAAGCTATCGTGGTTACAGACCCTGCCTGACAAGCATCAGCTTGCCCCGCACTCCAGGGTCACTCCCTTGCTATGGAACTAAAAACTTGGCACATGAGTTAAGCTTCAAGTTTCCCCGCACCTTATCTTGGTTCGTTAATCCTTGTCAAGCTGTTCAACCAATCCTTGCCGAGGTCAACGTCACTAGACATCATTTTCAGCTGTGAAAGCACAATCCCTCCCCTGCTTATTAGCTACAGTAGGTAATTGCGTCAGTCAGTGAATCAAGAATTCATCCTTCCTTCCCCACCGCGTTATTTGTGCTGCCATGCTCCTCGTTGCGTGACTTGTTCTATAAAAGGCAAGACTCCATCCTCTTTTTAAACTTTTCATCTTAATACTCATCAACCTACTACTACATACATATTACAACACTAAACACATACAATCATCATGGATTTCGTCAAGAACCTCGCCGGCGGTAACAACAAGGACAAGACCCAAGACCAGCAAGCTCCTCCCGAGGCTGGCGGTAGCTTCATGGATAAAGTATGCTCCTGTTCACATTTTCGCCAACTCTAAACTAATAACCTCAAGGTCAACGGCATGGCTGGAGGTGGCGCGCAGGGTGAGAAGAACGAGGACGCCCTCGACAAGGGTGAATACATCCATTTCACGACCTTGACTTTCATGTACTGACACATTCATTACAGCCGTCGACTTTGTGCAGGAAAAGTTCATGGGTGCGGGCGATCAGAGCAACGAGAGCGCCGCCGAGCAGGCCAAGGACGAGGCCATCTCCGATGCTATCCGCGACCAGTACAAGAACGCCACAGGAAAGGACTTTCCGATCGCGGACAAGGACAAGAAATATGGAGTCTAGGCCGTTGCGTGGGGGAACATGGGGATGCTGACGGATGGGCCAGAGCAAACATTGTACGATTAGATGATGATGGCACCTGAATGATCATGAAACCTATTACGTTCTGATGGGGCAATCCTTTCCTTGTTGATATAAAGACTAACTACACTGCCTGTCTAATAGTATGTCTGCATATTTACCATCATGAGGATTGCCTTCCTCTCCACTTAATCATGTCTTCAAATTCACCCCCTTGCGACCAACAGCCTCAAGTCACATCAGTCCACGCAGAATCAGAGGCCCATGTCCGAGCATGATGCGCGGATGGACACATTGTCCTTAAAGTCACCATCCGAATCCTCAAGAGTGTCTCGGCCCAGGAGTTGCAGTGTCTCCTTCCGCATGGCAATAACCCTTTGCAGATGATCCATTACGAGAGGCGAGTTCTCGCTGACAGCTAGGATTTGGGCCGTCTTGACGACACTCGCGATCTGACGACCATCCAGAGGCATCTTCGCCAGTTGACGCAGTTGATCGAATGCCTTGCTCTCTTCAGCAGGCAGGCAGCCATCCTCTTTAACGAGAAAGTTGCACCAAATCTTGACTCGAGAGGTGACATCATGATTGGGGTAGACAATCGAGATGTCAATTCGTGACTCAAGCGCAGTGTCGATTGCAGGGTAGCGGTTCGTGGTAAGGATCATAACGCCCTTGTAGTAATCCAAGAGGCGAAGGAAAGCTAGACACTCATGTCAGACAGGTCACCAACAATAAAATAGAGTGATTTACCCGTAGGCATCCGACCTTGTGAAGGCTTACTACCAGAAAGTCGTTCGAGAAACCCATCCGCCTCATCAAGCAACATGATGGCATCCCAACGGGCACAGTGGTCAAGCGCAGTGCGGAGACGCTCTTCAAGTCGCTTGTTATCCATGAAGAGGTCTGAGACATCGAATCGGTAGAGAGGGCGTTTGAGTTCCTCGGAAACTATGACGGGGTCAGCAATGAGTCGTGTTCAATATCAGAATGTGACTTACTTGATTCCGCAGTCAGTGTTTTTCCAGTACCGGGAGGACCATACAAGAGTACGATAAGACCCTTTCCTGCGACGGTGTCAGCTATGTTCAATCATCTGTTTGAAGCAGTGATACCTTTTCCATGAACAAAGTTATCGAAACGCAACTGTCCTTTCTTTGTTGCGCCGACTAGCCCTAGCAGGAGTCTCTTCTTGCCCTCATTGAGGACGAGATTTCCAAAGGCTGTGGTGTTCCACTCAATGTCGATGAGGTCGTCAACCTCGATGTCGCCTGTTATAACCGAGTTCAGTATCAAAACAAAGCAGTGTTGAGTACTTGAACTTACGCCACACCTTGCTTTCGAGCGAGAAGCAGCTTACGGTAGAGACAGTCATCATGGCCTGCCTGTCCGTGAGGCGGACTGCACCTTTGTCCTCTTCATCCTTCTTGCTGCTGTTTCCCTGTGCTTCGTGGTGACCATCAATAGTAGAAGGACTTGAGGTGTTCCCATCCGCGTTTGTTCCACTGTTGATATTCTGGCCGGATCGAGAGCTCGAATCGTCTTCCGGCTCATTGTAATCAGTATCAACGATAACCCGTCCCTCAGCCTGTAGTTTCCGTCAGCATGTCCATGCGTCCGACGCCTCATGAGATCTTACCACTTGGATGGGGCCCTGATTGACACAACCGACATGAAAGCGATGATGGATACCTCGTAGCCCCTCGTACTTGCGGCCACGTTTGATGAGGGCGATCTCCATATCCTCGACCTCCTCCTCTGAACAGGCCCAGGCCGGACGGACGTTGAGCTCCGAGAGGGGACGGACACCGTCGAAGGGGTAGACAGTCCAGTTCGACTTAACCACACCATATTTAGTCCCCTTCCACTTCATCTGTCCCACCGAAATGGTACCAGACTTATAAAGGTCGGATATACCTGCGGCGATCGCAGGTTGGGAGCGAAAGAGGAGGTCCCCAGGTTTGAAGACAAACTGAAGATCTTCGAAAGAAACGCATCCAGTCTTCTTGACTGTCTCAACTCGACTGAGGGTTTCCTCCATCTCGCGCTTGAGCATCTTTACAAAGACTTCCATGAGCTTCTGGATCTCCGTGCCCATGTCGTCAACTGCCAGCTTGCATAGCTGCTCCCAATGGTGAATCAAGGGCAGAAAGGGATCTTTGAATTCAAGGATTTCGACGTTACAGATTACTCCAGGATAGTCCTTGAAGATATCGCAAAGAGCAGCCTTCAAGGTGGGATTGTTGATCCAGATGGTACCGACCTCCCAAGTACCGTCGCCGGCAAGGAAGTTACCACAGACAATGGCATGAGAATCGCGAGCTGCCTGGTCCATGAGGAGCAACTCTTTATCTTTATCTCCACCGACGCGCGGCTCGTCAAGCCATTCGATGGGATCGCCAAACTTCCCTGTATGGGCAAAGATGTGCGTGGCCTCATAAACCTCACCAACATCTAAAAGTTTTGGTTAGACCGACTGCTTTTGAACAGGAGAGAAAAGGTAGTTTTACCGGCGACTGGGTCAGCACCATCCCATACTTTTTCGTAGGGGCGAGAGTCATCACAATCCATGTCTTGCGGATCGTGCCAGCTCATCTTGGCTGGTGGAAAGGTGTTGAGATGATGTTGAAGGAGAGTCTTTAGGTGGCTGATAAAAAGAAAGTGGAGTTGATCAAGTGAAAATGATTTCAGAGGAAAATCAGGCAGAAGTTGGGGATCACAGAGCAGAGGATTCGGGCTGGCAGCTATGAGCAGTGCCGAGTTATTGCAGTGGACCTGTGAATCACGGCCTCTTGAGGAATATGCCACATAGACTTATCTTTCATCAATCAACAACAGTAACTAGGTACCTATGTACCTAGATTATCTTTCTTGATCTTATGATCTGTTTGGTTTGTTGTGTTAGGTGATTACAATGACTGAATACCTACCTATGTATGTACTCTAACAAACACAAAGGGAAATCAGCAATATTTTCGGATCCTGTGAAATGCTTCATCGTAAAGTCTATAGACCAACACATTGACTTAATACTACACCGATTTCACGTCGTGGTGGTTCCTACGAGAACATTGTTCAACAAACAGGCTCACGTACATTCGTGGGCGATGTTCGGTTTGGGGTCGGTACATATACAGATGACATAGAGAGAGGAATCAATAGAAAGAAAACCTAGAAGATCAGCAGTAACATGGTACCTAGTTACCTAGTTAATTGATTCATACGAGCGAATGTAAATGATACTCTCAGCTCAGGTCAAACACTGTAGCCGTAGAAAGCCACACAGCAGCGATTAATATTAACAGAATGTGCTACGAGTCTATCTCTAAGGCAGTAGTATATTCTGACATTTTATTGCCTTAGGACATGAGCTTTTGTTTGCCCGTGGGGAATTCCATCTGTTTGCAAGCTGCATCAATGTAATCATCCTTGCTCGTTACAATGTGTTAAAATGTCCCAATTTGAACGCTCAGCATCGGAATTCCAACTCATTTTGCATTCCCAACGGCTGGCCTCTATTGTAACTTCCCAAGAGTAAAGTAAATACTTTACGATAGAGTCAATTCCGTGCCCTCAGTAACGGGACTCTGGATCCTATTGGCTCTGACTGGGAATTGGGTTTGGGGATGGCATTTGAACCTAAGACTTTCTGGCCTATCTAGTATCCTTCTAGCATTTAATTGATGTTTCTTGGAATAATGAAGATATATAATTGAAATTGTTTCTCCAGAACCTGATGCTTTGAATCAATCATTGTCATGGTAGGTAGCTTTATCGATAAGCGCGGGGAATAAAGATGGTCACGTGAAAGATCACGCCTAAAGAGGGGCCCCCCCTTAGGCGCTAGGTAACCACCAGAGCTCCCAAAAAATCTTCCCGAGGGGCAACCAGCAGCTTCTCCGACCTCAGCTGCGGAAGCGCCAGATCAAACATTCCCGATTCGCCAATACATACTTCAAAATGTCATTCGGCGGTCAAACACCGACAATTATTGTCCTCAAGGAGGGTTGGTACGCCTCCGTGGTAAGCTAGGCACACGCGCTGACTCGACCCCGCCAGGAACCGACACCTCCCAAGGCAAAGGCCAGATCATTTCCAACATCAATGCATGCCTTGCTGTCCAAGCGACCCTGAAGTCCACTCTTGGTCCCTATGGTGGTGATCTATTGATGGTGGATGAGAATGGAAGGCAAACCATTACCAACGATGGTGCGACAGTTATGAAGGTATGCGCTCCCCAAGCTCTCCGTTTTTCTGGACCTGGCTCACCGTTACAAAGCTTCTGGACATTGTCCACCCTGCGGCACGAATCCTCGTCGACATTGCACGGTCACAAGATGCGGAAGTTGGAGACGGAACGACCTCTGTGGTGGTGTTGGCTGGTAGCATACTCAAAGAGATGAAAGACCACGTTGAGCAAGGGATCAGCTCGCAGACTATTATCAAGGGCCTGAGAAAAGCTTCAGCAATGGCAGTCAATAAGATCAAGGAGATCGCGGTCAACACGAGCGAGGCGGATAAGCGAGAGACTCTCACCAAGCTGGCAGCTACTGCCATGACGAGCAAATTGATTAAGCGCAACACAGACTTCTTCACCAAGAGTATGTATGCCCCCCGCCTATGGCCCCTCTGACCTTGCTGACAATTACAGTGGCTGTTGACGCCGTCCTTGCTCTGGATCAGGAAGACCTCAACGAGAAGCTGATCGGAGTCAAGAAGATCCCAGGTGGCTCATTGACCGAATCGCTATTTATCAACGGTGTGGCATTCAAGAAGACCTTCTCATACGCCGGTTTCGAACAACAGCCCAAGACATTCGTCAAGCCCAAGATTGCATGCCTCAACGTGGAGCTCGAGCTCAAGGCCGAGAAGGATAATGCAGAGGTGCGAGTCGAGCAGGTATCCGAATATCAAGCCATTGTCGATGCGGAATGGCAAATCATCTACAAGAAGCTCGAATCCGTCTATCAAACAGGCGCCAAGATAGTTCTCAGCAAGCTCCCCATCGGCGATTTAGCGACACAATTCTTCGCCGACCGAGATGTTTTCTGTGCTGGCCGTGTTGCCAACGAGGACATGGAGCGCGTCCTCCAGGCCACCGGTGCCGTTCTCCAGTCAACATGCTCCGATATCCTCCCTGAACACCTCGGAACTTGCGGCAAGTTTGAGGAACGCCAGATTGGTGGCGAGCGGTTCAACTTCTTTGAGGATTGTTCCGAGGCCAAAACATGTACGCTGGTGTTGCGTGGTGGTGCGGAACAATTCATAGCTGAAGTGGAGCGCTCGTTACATGATGCTATCATGATTGTGAAGCGTGCTATCCTCAACCGCACCATCGTTGGTGGCGGCGGCGCCTGTGAGATGGAAATATCGTCCTATCTGAGCCACCACGCCGACACCGTTCGGGACAAGCGACAGGCTGTCATCAAGAGCTTTGCCAAGGCACTTGAGATCATCCCTCGTCAACTGTGCGATAACGCTGGTTTCGATGCCACAGATATCCTTAATAAGCTACGCGTCGAGCATCACAAGGGCAATACTTGGGCCGGCGTGGACTTCCAAAATGAGGGCGTTGCCAACATGATGGAACGCTTTGTGTGGGAGCCCGCACTGGTTAAGATTAACGCCCTTCAGGCTGCCACTGAGGCCAGCTGTCTGATTCTGAGTGTGGATGAGACTATCCGGAATGAGGAGAGCGCGAAGCCGCAGGCACCGGGCGCGCTCCCTCCTGGTGCCGCCCAGCGTGCGTTGCGCGGAAGAGGGCGAGGTATGCCCAGACGCTGAACGTAGCTGAAGAGGAAGAGGACGTCGGGTAACAAAGGCCAAGATGCATCTGCCATTGTGGCACATGGCTGTTTTCTGTGGATGGTGGTGGTAAATAGCGTCGTAGTAGACAACTGCATGAGGGCCTTTAATACCATGATCGAGCCTTGTATCTTTGGCAAGTTGCTGTGCTGAGTGATTTGCCATATAATTCCAGAGTATCCCAGTTCTTGGTAGTGATGCAGGCTGAAGCTAATGGCCGCTTCTGGTACCCTTGGTATCATTTCAGGGGCTTTTGGTGATAAACTACATCTAACATCCACTTTCTACAAAATAAGTGAGTGAACAAAGATATGCTTGTGACCGCTCTGGAGCTGCCTGTATCGCTAGAATATTTAGGTTTCGCTTATCTCATGTCTCTGTGATTCATCTAGTTGGAAAGATGAACCTGTTCAGCTTAGCCATGCCCAACCAGTCCCCTTGAACAGTTCCCGCTGACTCCTTATCGACCCAACCCACAGTATAACCACCACCAAAATCAGTAATCCACGCATTGTTGTCGCGATCTATAAGAACATTCTCTGCCTTGACATCTCCCCAGACTATACCAGCCTTGTGCAGCCCTGTAAGTGTAGCATCAAGCTGGGCTACCCACCGTTCCCTAATCGCAGGCGGAGGATTGTCGGGATCAGTAGGATCAATTCTTGTAGATAGTGGTCGATCTCCATCGTCAATGTAAGTTAATAAAAGACCAAGAATAAATTCGCATTCATCCATGACCACGCCATATAGGTGACACAGATGTAGCCGAGAGTCCAGGCCGGCGGTGAGAATCATCTTGTAAGCTTTAAGCTCCTGTTTGGTCTGAGCACCAGCGTTGCATGGCTTAAAGAAGCATTCAGTCCGGCCGTTGTCGATGAGAACCTTGTTGGGTTGTTTGAAGAGTGCGTCCTCTGGATTTTCAAAGCTTAAAGTAATTCTGGCCGGATCGTACAATGTTGTCCATGTCTCTAGGTCGTCAAGAAAGTCGTCATCAAAGCGGACCAACGACGGGCGATGGGGTGATGTTTCCGCTGCGACACGGCGAGGGCACATTTTCTCATCAATGATGTCTAGGGAAAAGACGAAAAATTTTGGGAATAGATGATCTTGTAGAGTGATCTTGATGTCCTTTGGGGGACATGACGGGCTGGGCGCGAGCTCAGCGAAGAGCGGCTCAAATGGTGCCATGATCCATTCGTAGACATCGGCGACCTCCTCGCCTGACCGGAGCACTTTGAAATATGACAGGTACTTCTTTTTCATGACGGGGGAGTTGACAAACTGAGACGGCGAGACATTGATGTAAAAGGCCTTGCCGTTTCGGCGGACAGCGAAGCGAGCATCGTGATCATGACGCCTGGTGCCGGTGGTGTAGTATTCGACCTCATATCTTGGTGGGGCAGTCATTTCGGAAGCTTTCCTTAGTACCTATCCAGAAGGATAGAAGCCAATTCTTTACTGAGAAGGTTGTATTGTTTTAGTTGTCTGAATGAATGCCAGCTCGTTCTAAGCGATGGGCCACTCATACGTGGCGGTCAACCTCTGAGAGCTCAAAAGACAGGGGTTGGAATTAACAAGGGATGGGATATCTTATCTCAGTAGCTGTCACGAAATCATGTTATTGTAAAGATATAAATGAAATATTAGTCGGATTTCAGAGTATAACTACCTGCCGATGGATAAGATTGCAGCGTTTGGTTGTTGGATCGCCGAATCAGTCAAACACACCACTACCCCAGCACACTTCACGTTATACTCAATATAAACTCGGACATGGGTCCATCCAGCCTCATCAATAATTCTTTTGGTCTCCGCGACCGCCTCTGGCCACTTAGTCGCATCCGAGTTGTCGTCTACCGAGATGTGCACCGTGGGAAGGTTGTTGTTAATGTTGGGGCCTGCCCCGTACTTGAAGAAATAAAGGGTTTTCATGTGGCCTCGGGTTGCTTCTAACACTTGCAGTCGATTCCATATTCTATCCACCACGGAGTCCCAGTTGCTGTAGAGGGCAGACTCGATGACGGTGGTGCAGTAGGCGTTTTGGGCGATTTCGGGGGTTGTTATTTCGACATGGATATCGCCTTCGCTGAATGAACAGGTTTTTGACATTTCAGACAAGATCATGACCATTTCTTTGGCAGCTTCCTCCCAAACAGGTTTCATTTCAAGTGACCATGGCGCAAGTATAAGAAGCGTTGGTCTAGCAGTTGCAGAATTGCCGCGTTGCTCTCGCATTTCCACCTCGACGCCGTTGTATCCATACTCGTCCTCTAACTGCAGACCATACTTTTGGATGACAGCGAGGGCTTTTCTTTTAATGTCAATTGATACTTGTTGGATGCCGATGGGCAGTCTGGTGGTGACTGAGGTGTCTAAAGGCAGTTGACGAAGCTCTGGCCATGCGACCCGTTGCCAGCCCGAAATGACATATGGTTCAGAGGTAGAAGTGGAAGTCATTGTAGAAGAGCTCTCTTTCGGGAGATTTAGTTGAATTGAGAATGGTAGTTGAAGTGCGAGTGGTGGGAAAAGATGTCAATAAACAAAGGCTATGGACGAGCGACACAGGGATTTTATACCCGTGGAAATTAGGATGGCAAAAGTTGCGCAGATTCACTCTACGCAAAGTGAGGGAATATTGTGAGTACTTGTATTATATATAAGAAGTTTAAACTACAAAGTAGACTTCCCGTCAAGGACCATGTGAACTCAGATCACGCCTTTGAATGCGAGGGCGAAGAGGTGAAAATGAAGCCTAATGGCAGCTTGAAACCATCCGAGAATATTGAGGCCAAGCCTGTTGATATCCGTCGAGAGAGTTGAGTAACAGGCATTTATCTCAAGCTATGGATTTCTACAACTTTGATCCTTTACCTTCTCGGCTTCAACATTAACCGTTCCTTCATCAGCATGTCTTCCACTAATATACCGTATTAGTTCAATAATTAGTCACGCCTCATAGATCCTTTTTACCTAAATCTAAGTCATTAATTGGCTAAAATAGAAATAAGAATGTAATATTTACACTAAATATGAGAATTTCTTAGGAAAAAGGGAAGAACATGCTTTCAGCCATAAAGCTCAACTACGAATAACACATCTAGGTCACAATTTAGACATATACTAACTGTTCTAGATATCCGAAAACTTAACACATGACTCCTTTTCCCATTTTTGTAATGCATGTCCTCCACAAGGCGATCACTGCACACTCACTCACTATCTACTACTATTTGACTCAAGCTCTGAACATCGAAAGAATGCATCGTAACAGTCATACTCAACCACTTGACAGCTGCCTAATGTGAAGCTTTTGGATGAAAAGTTAGACCTTGTAGTCTCTGAGCATCAGTATTGATAGCCTGCATTAAGTATTATCGAAATACGTGTATGTCAACTGCCTATCATTCATCTAGTCCGTCAGCCATTGGATTAATTCCGATATAGTAACGCTACATATATCGTCAAAAGGCAGTTCAGCCCTGGGCGGAATTCCGCCTGGTGGGGCGGCGTCTTGCATAAAGTCAACCAAATCGAGACATTCTCATCCCTAGAAACGTTCACTTACACACATCAATCTCACTAAATCCATACAATGTCCGCCAATCAATTGAAAAAAATTGCCATCTTTGGTGTAAGTCATATTGATTTGTGTACAGCCAATCAACTAACACAGTCAGGCCTCTGGCAACTTCGGCACTCCCATCACTGCCGCTCTCACCAAAGCTGGCTTCAACGTTACTATCATTACGCGCAATGAATCAAAATCTACATTTCCAGACGGTATTCCTGTCGTTAAAACAGACTATACCCTCGATGCTCTTACCAAAGTGCTGTCTGGTCAAGACGCAGCCGTATGCGTTGTCGGCCCAGCTGGCATCAGCCTGCAAGCCACCATGATTGACGCTGCTCAAGCCGCTGGGGTAAAACGCTTCATCGTTAATGACTTTGGCTGGGGCCCAGACTTTCAGAATTATCCCGAGTTTGAAGCAGTGCGCGCCCAACGACTTGTCGGCGCCAACCGCGCAAAAGAACATGCAACTGCGAGCCCAAACTTCACATGGACCAGTATCGCGAGCGGCAACCCAATCGACTGGGCACTCAAGCGATTCCCTACGATGGGTTTCGACATGAAGAAGCACTCTGCCATCATCTACGATAGCGGAAAGGAATACTTTACAGGAACTACTCTTGAAGGCATAGGCCAGTCTGTAGTTGGAGTTCTCCAGCACCCTGATGAAACAGCCAATCGCACTGTCAAAGTCATGTCCATCAAAACTTGTCAGAATGATCTTTTGGAGGCTTTTCAGAGGGGTACGGGAACCCAATGGGATATTCAGAGATCAACAACCCGTGAGCTGTTGGATGGAGCGAGGAAGAAGCGCGAGAATGGTGAAGGCGGTTGGATCCTTGAGATGGCTGTCGCTCAGCTATTTGAAGATGGAAAGGCTCGTTCTCTTGTGGCTCCGTCATGGGAAGAATCGGATTCTGGGTTGCTTGGACTTGGCCAAGAAACGGCTGAAAGCCTTGTCTCTGGTATCCTAGCTAGTATTTAAGATTAAATACTGCAGTGTATGTGCTTAAATTTGAGTTCACGATCGCATCCATGCTGATCTCAGATTGGAGAATGGCTATGTTGCACTGGGACGCCCTATTGGGCTACGACCCACCATCCTTCAGCGGTGCTTTAGGGCACAGACCACTGAAACATCAATCATCTGTTGGTTACAGACTTGAACTCTTCATTCTCGAACGCATCAGACTTGCACAATAGGTAGTATTTATTTTATTTGGTGCTACATGTCAGTCTGTAGCAAAAAGTGAAGTATAGACAATGAAGCTCATGTGCAATGGAACATGACTTGTGTTTGCATTGTGAAGTTTGCGCCTTGGTGTCTTGACCTATGCCTGAGACTACCCAATCTTCAAGTTTGCGATGAAGAAGTCTTGATGGATTTCCCAATGAAGAAAGTAGTTTTTTTAATTACCAAGCATTCCCCTGGACTGATTTGAAGGTCTTGTTTATTCATGCAGTCAAGTTGAGACTTTTGCTGCGGGCCGGGCCGCCAGGGACGGGTTACGTGGGATTTGATTCAGCTAGTCCACTTTTTGGAAGGCCTCACGGTTCATGCAATAAAAAGAAATATGATTCGATCTTTGGTGGAATCGATTGAGGCTGAATACCACAAATGGTGAGTGACGTAGCATCAAGAGCTGCCTACTCGGTAGTAAGAAGTGTATGGATAAAGACCAGTCATTATGTGACTAAAGCAGGCAGGCAGGCAGAAATAGGTAGTCACAGACTCTGGTCACGTTCCAGTATTAACCCACCAGTGCGGGTGGGTGGACTGTGGGGAGATTTACAGACAAAACCCTGCATCTGGGACTGACTGTCTCAGACGTAGCTACGCCTCCCGTTTGATGACGAGCACTAATGACGCCTCAGGGCGGAGGCTCTATATATTTATTCATTATATCCGTGCTCTCAGACCATCATCAAGCCTCTTTAGATGCCGTCTTCCGAGTTCTCAGTTGATACCAAGCAAGAGCCCCAGAATCGCTACAACGCCTCACGGACGGCATAAGAAACCAGCTCAGCCTTACCAACAGCGGCATGGTATAATATGCACCGTAAGCAGAACCCCCTACCAATACGACCAAACCAATCCTTCTATTGCAGGGATGGGTATTTTGATGCCTCTCGTTAATTTTGATCATCCGTTTTAGCCCCCGCTAGTTAACAGGTTAGTTACAAGTCACAGCAAAGACGACATTTGCCTGATTTCTGAAACACCAGCCGTCTTCTATTTAACTCTCGACATATCCCCAATATTCCATCTTCTATACATAACGTCTGCAGGACCGTCAAGGCATCATGGCGGTCCGCAAAGACAAAGACACGGCTGAAGCCCAGTTCGCACAGATCCTCGATGATGCCAGCAAACTATACGCCGACTCCAAGGACAAACTCGGCGATTTTCTCAAACCACCGATAAGCAATGTCAAAGATCTCAAGACTCAGGTCGAAAAGCAGAATGACCAGTTCACCAAGTTCCGCGAGAAGCGGCAGTCTCTCTTCAGCGCCATGGCCGAGTGCTTGACCCCCGTTGAGATCATCGGCGAGATCCTGACCGGCGCTGCCAAAGAATCGTTTGCGCCTGCAGAGGGCATCTTTGGCGCTGTAGCATTTCTCATTAACGCTGCGCGCGATGTTTCCTCTGCGTATGACACCATCGTTGAGCTGTTTGAGCTCCTCAAGGTGAGTGATATCCATCAACCCCGCTTGAGGCTTTACTAACAATTTCCAGGACTTTACATCACGACTGGACGTTTACGTGCAGTATAAAATGGGAGATGCGCTAAGAAACAAAGTCGTCAACATCCTTGCCCATATCTTTGAGGTCTTTGTCTTGGCTGCCAAGGAGATTCGCCGCGGTCGCATCAAGGCGTATTTCAGGAATGTGATTGGTAAGGGCACGCCAGTCCAGGAAGCCCTGGAGAAGCTCAAGGCTCTCAACATTGGTGAAGAGAGACAGGTTCTCGCTGATACGTATGGTGGTGTGAATAAGCTGAACCTCACGACGGAGAATATGCAGTCCAAGCTTGACGAGATGAATCAGACCATGAGCCAGATGCGGTCTGAGGGTCGTGAGCGCACGCTTGCGGCGCATCAGGATAAGTTAAAGGAGATTCTGGACCCTTCACCGTTTCCTGAAGATTTCTTTTCCATGTTTAACAAGTCGCGGGCCGTTTCTACGGGTGATTGGATTCTCACGGATCAAGGTTTCAGAGCTTGGCTTGATAAGAAGACCAATTTCCTCTGGATTATGGGCGCAGCTGGTACGTCTCACTGATCCTGATCTACGAACATCAACTAACACTCAATAGGAACTGGAAAGTCATTTCTGACAACAAGACTCGTATCCTGGGGCAAAGAAAATATCCCCCGTCTTGGCTACTTCTACTTCCGAGACAACAACCCCGAGACCCGTTCCGTTCTCCAAGCTCTCCGGGATCTCGCCTACCAAATCAGCGAGAGCGATCCTTTCTACGCAAAGCAACTCCTCAAGAGTATTCACAGCATCGATGAGATTCGCACCATTCCCAGTGCCTACCGCAAGCTCTTCGTCCAACCCTTCCAGAAGGACGAGCAAGAAAAGAGCATTTACATCTTTCTCGACGGTATTGATGAAGCGGATTCGGCCCAAGTTGAAGAACTCCTTGAGCAGCTTGGTTCAGATGATGAGTCTGTTAGAAGACCGAAGCATGTCACGTTCCAAGTTGCACTTACTGGAAGAAGTTACATGAATGATACTATCACGTATACTCTTGATCCAAATAGCCGGGGTTCTCAAGTCATCACGACACTTCACGTCACACCAGTTCGTAACGCGGCGGACGTCAAGCGATATATCGAGAACAGCGTCTGGAATCTACGCAACCTCAGAGGCACGCCTCCCGATTTCCGACAAAAGATCATCGACGCCATGATCAAGCAAGCTGACGGTCTCTTCATTCTCGCCAAGTTCATGCTGGAGGATATTACTCGCAAGCGACACCCGCAAAGTATTCTCACTGGTCTCAAGTCGTATCCCAAGGAGATCAATGGCATTATCATCCAAACACTAAAGAACCTTTCCGAAACGCTGTACGAAGACCAGTCGAGAGACTTGAATGAGATGCTTCAATGGGCAGCTTGCGCAGAGGAAGTCCTGACTTTGGAGCAGCTGGAAGCGGTGCTCGTTATGCGCTTCGGCGACCCTCCTTTCCATCTCGAGGAGACGCTACGCGGTCAATACGCATGCTTCTTTGAACTCGAGCGCGAAGACGGATTGACCACCGATGATCTTATTCAAGAGCACGAGAAGCAACAGCGCAACGGCTCAGGAAGACGATCCAGTTCAGCGAGTCGTCCCGGATCTGGAAGAAGCGGAAGTCCAAAGAGTCCACCCCTCTTTGGCCGTCAAACAGATTTCGGTAGGAATCTTTCTCCCTTGCGCCGTACGAGTCCGATACAGGCGTTGAGTGCACGAGGAAGTCCTGCCCGTGGTGTCAGTCCCGCGACGAACTCTGATCTCTTTGATCCAATGAGTGAGATGGACTTTCGATCTAGCAAGACGCACACGTGGATTACTTTCTTCCACTCTTCCATCAAAGGCTTTTTCAGTACTGAGAACTCTGCAAATCTTGGTTCGGGAATTGGCTTCGATCCTCTCTTGTCGCGAATCCACATCCTCAAGACTTGTCTTTCAATCTTCACGGATAAAGCAGCCTTTGATAAATACCGACTTGGTGCCAGTGGTCGTGAGTCCATCAAACAGTATGCTGCATGGTACTGGCAAGAACATTTGTCGGTCCTTGATCCAACAACTGTTCCTGGTCCCCAGAAGAAAGAGCTTGGGGAGTGCGTGTACAAGATGCTCACTGATGATAACATCATTCTCGACTGGACACTCATGTACGAGAAGAACGATGAGGGTCTTGATGTCCTCACAGATGAAAACATGAAGGGCCTCAAGAGATGGATGGGCGACCCCGATGTTCTCGCCTCTCTTAGCCCAGAGGGTAGGACGTGGGCTAGCAAAGCCGTCAAAGAAACACCTGGCATCTTCGAGCCCATCGGAAAACTCTACGCCAGAGCATGGCTCTCAGAAGACTTCAAGAAATACGTCCCCACGCTCTTCTGCTTCAAGATCGTCCAGTCCATCGCTTTCATGCAAGAAGGCTACTCGTGGTCGGACTGCAACACCCACTGGATCGATATTCCCGTCGAGAAGCGAATAGAGAAGGCTGCAGAATGGGCAAAGATTCCAGAAAGTGCACACTGGCACCGTCGATTTGGTAGCACATATCTCACTAATGATATGCACAATAAGGCGTTGGGGCATTATGACAAGGCCCTTGCTCTTGACAATAACAGTGTTGAGACGCGAGGCCGTATTGCATATTGTCTTTCACGCGACGGTCGCTTTAAGGAGGCTTTGGAGCAGACTCTTATTTGCGAAGCTAATGAAGAGGAGAGCATCGCCAGTGGCAAACTGGATGAGCAGGCACTGAAGAGTTCCAAATGGCGTTTGTACAAAGACCACATCCTCATCGCCAGTTGCTACGAAGCACTCGGCAAAGTCGATCCAGCTCTTGAGTACTTCCTCAAGTCTATGAAGAGTGCCAAGGACGTTGGTCTCGATCGCAAAGAATGCAAGGAGTACTTTGAACCTGAACTCGGCTACCTCGAGCTCCTGGCAACAGAGAACCGCCACGAGACGGTTATTCAGTATCTCAAGCAACTTTCCGAGGAGGTCACTGACGCGGAACATAAGCGTACGAGGCTTGTTGATTTCCTGCTCGAGTTCCATAATAAGCTCCTTGTCATAGACTGGATCCCCAAAGCAGCCAGCAAAGTTGGCGAGACAGAATTTGTGATAGAGTATTTGCTCTTCACAATTGAAGTGGCCACCGCAACTCGCGATCCTCTCAAGGCGTTATATCTTCGTCTCGCGCTAGGTACAACATATACGTACGGTCGCGAAATTGACGCCGCGCTGGATCTCTTTGAGGATATCACACAGCTTGGCCACCGCCCTCGCGGCAACGTTCCCACGCGACAGGCCTACGCACTTGCGTTCCAGAAGCTTGCTTACTTGTACAAAGAGCGCATTCTGCATGCTGGGTTAAAGACACCAGAGGCTAATAGCTGGCTTGAATATCTGGAGAAGCTCAAGAAGAAGCAGGGTCGGCATCAGAACTATGACATGCCGATTGAGATGGTTGGATCAGACGTCAACATTGCAGCTATTTACATGATCCTCTTTAACCGCCTCCTTGGACGAAGTTCTTCAACGGATCGCGATCTCCGTCAGCTCATCAACGACAGTCTTGAGATCCTCTCCGATGACGATGTGCAGAATGACGAATATGCCCTGGATAACCTCCTCGGCCTCTTCATCGCCGCCGACGACATCGAAAACGCCCTTGCCCTAAGCCAATCCATGCGCAAAGTCGACCCCAAGATCCTCACCTCCACACCCGAAGACTCACCCGTCCTACAGCGTCTAGAACCCAAACTGCCCGAAATCCAAACAATGCGTCAAAGCTGCGCTCAATGCCTGGACCTAATCCCCCCATCCGATGAGTACTACATCTGCGAGTACTGCATGGAGACGTATGATGCAAAGTGCATGGTTGTTATAAAGGGGGAGGGAAACAAGACGAGTGATCACAGGGGTGATGTGATTTGCAGGAGTGATCACAAGTGGTTTACTGTGCCGCCGCTGAGAAGGGTGTTGCATAGGGGGGAGATATTGTTGGTGAATGGAAAAGTGGCGAGTTTCAATGAGTGGAAGACGGGGTTGGAGAAGAAATGGGGACGGGAGAAGAAGTAGAGGGTGTTGAAAAATGAGAAAATGAAGCATTAGCGGAGTTGGATTGTATTTGGATGAAGCATCGATGGACATAGCATAGCATATACTAGCATACAAGAATATACAGACTTTTATTCGCGTCCAAGTTATAAAAGACTACCGCTGCCGCTCGAGAATCCATCATCATCTGATCGAATCCGAGACGGCGATGGATGGCTATATCCCACTCTCTGTCGGGAAGATGCATATTGGAACCGCGTTTGTGTATCCAATCCCCTTGTAAGTGGCTTATGTAGGTCCTGATTCTACTGATTTCTTTCCTTTTTTCAGGACATGGACTTCTCACTCATTCACTAGTTACTGTTTGGCCGCGCCGTTTGTCCTCTTATATGAATGCCCCGGCGTTACGCAATCCCACATCCCCGAGACGAACGCCATCTTTGGACCGTGTTCAAAGAAGCCTACCTCTGGCGGACTAACAAGGAACGATCTGAATTGATCAGGTTGACCCCAGAAGAAATCGCGAAGGCCTATGAGAAGTTAATGCGTTGAACTTGTTTATCCCCAAGCTTTGTACCATAAGAGTGATGGAAGAACTTCATTGTCTCTGGTACTGCTTCAAAGCAGCTCTTTGGCATGTGTGAGGGTCTCTGGGAGCCTGATCTGGTGCGTATACTAGCCGTTGAATTGCGGGCGGTTACCGTCTCATCTGTGAAATTATCAGAGAAGGAAGTTGCAGTTTCTTATCCTAAATATCAATTAAATTTGATAATAAATTCAAGACTATATAGTTGAAAGAGAGTAAATTTGGTCCATGTTTTGGTATACACATCATGAGATTATTGTTACAACTCAAGATGGTACCATCGTGAATGGAAGCAGAGCAATTCTGTAAGAGCTGATCTGTCACATAATGAGCTGGATATAATCACTGGGCGCTCTCGTTTCCTCAGTCTCTCCCAAAATTTGTAGAAACTTTAATCCGGCTCTTTGATGATAAGCTAATTCAATTCAGATCCCGAGGCTTGACATTAGATATCTCCAACTTCAAGTGAACACCGAGGTTGAGGTCGACTTTAGCCGTGACATGCCGAATCAATCAACAAACCGCCTGTTTGAGAATTTATTAGCAAAAGCCACACAAGACAATTTATATTTAATATGATTTGAAAACAGGTTTGTAAGAAGTTCCTGAGGAGAGATGCGCAGGATATTCAACAGTTCAGCGGATTGCTTGTGCCACCCTATACTCACTTACAGCGACATCGGCGCATGTAAAACAACAGACAGACAGTGACGAAATCCAGCTCATCCCCCACACCAAAAAAAGTTACATTCCCGAAACACCAACACCACCACCACAAACGCCTGCAAACCTTCGCCGGGCAGGACAGCAATTATTCATCATGGCGTCGACATCGCAGCAACAAGGCGAAAAGAAGAAGCAGCCCAGCCCTCTGCGGTCCGTCATCGCTGGCTCGACCGCAGGCGCCATTGAGATTGGTATGCTCACACGACATTGCATGACTCCAAGCTTATGACTGACTGATCTATAGCTATCACCTATCCCGCCGAGTGTACGTTTCCCGCCCGACGACCAGGACATCACTGATTTGGTATTACCAGTTGCAAAGACAAGGTCGCAGTTGAATAGACATTTAGGCGAAGGCCAGAAGCTACCTTGGCCGCCGTTTGGAAAGCAGTGGTATGCTGGATGCACCACTCTCATCATCGGCAACGCGGCCAAGGCTGGAATCCGTACGCTGCCTACCTACCGAATTGATACACACAAATTGACTAACGAGGGGTAGGATTCGTTGCGTTTGACCAGTACAAGGCTCTTCTTGTCGACGAGAATGGCAAGCTTTCTGGACCTCGAACTGTTATTGCGGGTTTCGGTGCTGGAGTCACAGAGTCATTGCTCGCTGTGACACCCACCGAGAGTATCAAGACCACCCTGTAAGTCTACTCTCCTGTCTACAAAGCCCAAACTTACAATTATAGAATCGACGACCGCAAGTTACCCAAGCCAAGGATGCGCGGCTTCCTCCACGCCGTCCCCATCATCGCGCGCGAACGTGGTATCCGGGGTTTCTTCCAAGGATTCGTCCCCACGACAGCTCGACAAGCCGCCAACAGCGCAACACGCTTCACCGCATATACCTTCTTCAAGCAAATGGCCGAGTCGTACACAGCACCCGGGGAGAAGCTCGGCGCCGTGGGAACCTTTGCGATTGGTGGGTTGGCTGGTCTGATCACTGTGTATGTGACGCAGCCTCTTGATACTATCAAGACACGCATGCAGAGCATAGAGGCGCGAACGACTTATGGAAACAGCTTCAAGTGCGCGACAACAATCTTCAAGCAGGAGGGTGTGTTGACGTTCTGGAGTGGTGCGCTGCCCCGGTTGGCCAGGTTGGTTGTTTCGGGAGGATTGGTGTTTACGGCATATGAGCAGATCCAGGTTTGGTTTGAGAAGATAGATCCAGATGAGAGATACATCTAGACAAGTATGAGGGTCAAGGCATGTAGAGGCGTTTGGGAATCGCTTTTGATATAATGTACAAGTACAAGTACAAGTACAATACATTTACACATCACATGCCAGAATACCCTTCGTTGGGGCCCTTTCCCCGGCATCAAGTCGTTTTCTCGTCCATGAATTACTGAAACCGAATCATTCCCGTTACTCGCTTGCTCCATCTCTGGAACCATGATCGATTCGGCGCCTCGTCAATCTCCTTAATTAGATCATCGAAATAAGTCGGTTGGCTCTTTGGGCTGAACAATTGTCCCTTGGGCTTGTACTATCCAGATATTAGTTCCAGGGTTTGCTTTATATATCGTCGCACATACTCGATCTTTGTATACGTCTTTGACAAGAAACTGCAGCGCCCGCGCCTTGAGAAGTTCCTCGCGCTCCATGGAGGGTTCGTATTTTTGGAATCGCTCGGTAACGGCTTTGCCTATGACATCTTGGAGTTGGTGATCGGGACGAAGGGCTTGCTTTGGCCAGCGCGCAAAGACGTCGGTGTAAATTTTTTGCTTCGAGCGAAAGTCAGTTGTGTCTCCATTATTATGGAAAGGATGGAATTACTGATAATGGGCGCGACATTGTGAATTGGGGGCTGTCGTTGCTGGAACTGGACCTCTATAATAAATTGAATATCTCGACGTCAACCATCAGAGAAATTCCACATGACAGTGTGACCGTCACAGTGTTGGAGGCTATTGGAACTGTGATTGAAAAGCATATGATTGGGTCATGCGTAAAGTGCCTCAGGCTGCCACGAGACCCTTGAAAATGATCCATTGCCTCATCGATTCTTGAACCTGAAGAGGACAAGCTCGTGATGTGATGTGATTCAATGTGGAGGTGGATCCAGCGTAACCTGACCTGACACAGCCCACTCACTTCAAGGCGTCAATATCTTCAAGACAAGAGTGTTTTGTCATTGTATTCTATGAAATTCCATAGGAACCTACCTACAAAGACAAGAAGAACCAGCTCGTCCAAGTGCTCGCTCTTTGTTTTACAGTGCCCCGTTAAACTCCTCAGGGGCTAGACGAAAGTCCGCCCAAAGTAACGATACAGTGCGCCACGGCGTTTCCGCTGACGGATACACCCCTGAAGACCCTTCTAGACTGGCCCCTGGCATTTCCCACACTGTGACGATACCGAACCCGAATACAGCCGCCCGCCGCAAATCGACTAAGGCGTTCCCCAAGTCCAGGCTTTCTCCTCGTTCGTTTCGTAATCGCATCTTGAAGCCAACGCAAGCAGGACACAAACACAAACTACAACCAAATCCAAAACCTTTCGTTCCTTGACATCTCTTTTTCCTTTTTCGCACTGGTTCCGTCTAGATTGATCGCCTCTCCTTATTTTTTCCTTACATCTGTTCCTCTCCATCTTCTCTCCTACGACATCGCGTATCTTTCCTCTTGGTAAGCGGATTCGGGAGGCAGCCCGACACGATTAGCCCATCATGTCAGGACGATACGAACGAGTAAGCGCGAGTTTATCTGGTGGTGTCTTTACAATACTAACAATATTCAAGATCAGCGCCCAAGACGAGGACGACTTTGGCGCCCGAAACAACAGCAATAACAACAACCATCTCTCTTCTCCGACCCCCCACTCGCCACCTCCCTCATTTCACTCCCGAGCCTCATCTCCTCAACCGACGCGACAGGTCGATTCAACCCTCGCCGATGCCTTTGACGATGACGACGATAGCGACGATGAGGTCGACGATAGGAGGCGATTGATGCGACAAAATTCGACACCCTCAATGGAGAATGTCAGCACACCACAACCCCCAGTTCAACCGGCCGCCCCGGCACCAATGCCATCGGGATCAAGGTCAACGAGAATTGTAGGAGGAGGCTCTGGATCGGATGGTGTTTTTGCCAATTTGTCTGCGCGTCCGGAGAGAGGAAGTAGTGATCCCGAGAAGGACGAGCAACCACCTGTATGTCGCCCAAGTTGAGTTTGGGTTCCGTCACTAACTTGATTAGTCCTACGAACAAGCCGCGGCCGATGCCGCTCCGCCATACTGGGAGACGACTATCCTCGCTCCCGGCATGGGCGGACCCGACGAGGTTTACATCGACGGTATGCCGGTTGGATCATTCTTCTCATTTGTCTGGAACGGCATGATCTCGACATCATTCCAACTCGTCGGTTTCCTCCTTACATATCTCCTCCACTCAACCCACGCCGCCAAGAACGGTTCTCGCGCTGGTCTTGGCATCACCCTCATCCAATACGGCTTCTACATGAAGGGCGTCTCAGAAGACGAACCACCAGCGATGAGCGGCCCCGATGGCTACGCCGCACCTCCCGACCCAAACTCCCACGACTTCAAGCAAGGCGACGTGACGGATCACGATATTGGTAGTATCACTGGAGGCGAGTGGCTAGGATACGTGCTCATGGTAGTCGGCTGGTTCCTTCTTATCAAGAGCGTCGCCGAGTTTCTACGAGCACGACGACACGAGCAACTCGTCCTTCAGAGCCCGGACCGCGGTCTGGGCGTTCCAATTATCGCCGAGGGCGAGTCCAACGAGAGAGTTGTTTAAAGAAATAGCGGGGATTCAACATGTACAACAATACCATCATACCATGGAGCGCATCAGTCGAGAGACATAGGCGTTGAACTTTTTCCTTTTGGCGTTTTCTTGGGTTGGGTGGATGGGATGGGAAGGATGTTTGGGTTCCTACTACAAGCTTATTGTTTGGCGCGTCACACGCACAGTTTCATACGTCTATCTATGTCTCTTGAACATTATTTTGTCTGTGAATCCAACCTGGTTGTTGAAATATCATCATAAATTACCTAACCAGAGTTGTACCATGAATTTGGCTGTATTCGAGCTGTGTACTTGATTGACAACTGTAAGTGTCTAGGATAAAAATAGCCTTCAGCTCTAAACATTCCCGGCTTTCTCCCTCCCCTAGATCCAGTATCAAATGCCAGCTGATGTCCCTGGTCAAATAAAGCCCCTGTTAGTTACTAAGTGAATGCCAGACATCAATGATTAGGTTACTTGTGGGGTCGGTACCCGTCGTGTCGCTGATCCCCGGATTAGCTCCCGGAACGGCCCCGCATCAGCTTCAATAGCTCACGTTACGATATGATGATAACATTCCATGCAACTCAACTCAACTCAATCTTTCCTTCTGAGCTCACGTAACATTACTCATCAACATTCAAACACCTCATATCATCTTCAATAACTCACAACACGCACTGTTCATCTCATTGTCATTATCGTGGCTCTAACCAAGAAGTCCTTCCGCATCCCCTCTCTACTTTCTAGCTTCTCCAAACACACCTCTCGACTTACACAAAAGAGACTCTTTATCAACATGGCGTGGAGGTGTAGCGGAGATAGTAACTCGGCCCTGATTGAGAACATGTGGAAGAATGGTCTCATCACCGATCCTCGAGTAAAAGATGCATTCCTCAAGGTATACTCCCCGTTTTCCCTCTTAACCACATGCTGATCTTGCAGGTTGACCGAGCACACTATGCTCCAGCATCGCCATACGAAGACTCACCCCAGCCCATAGGCCACTCAGCTACTATATCCGCACCACACATGCACGCCTCAGCCATCGAACACGTATTAAGTTATCTCCTTCCATCATCCACATCGCCATCCCCGCGTGTTCTCGACATCGGCTCTGGATCTGGCTATCTCACGCACGTAATGGCCGAACTTGTTGGCGAGAAGGGTCTAGTTGTAGGCCTTGAACATATTCGCCAGCTGAAAGAGCTAGGTGAGCAGAACATGGCCAAAAGCGAAGAAGGAAGGAAGTTTCTTGAGACTGGAAAAGTGATATTCAGATTTGGTGATGGGCGCAAGGGATGGGTTGAGGAGCCGAGAGAGGGGGAAAAGGATGAGGGGATGGGATGGGATGTTATTCATGTCGGGGCTTCGGCGGTTGAGCTTCATCATGAGTTGTTGGAGCAGATGAAAGCGCCCGGATGGTGAGTTATACTCTGCGTTTGAGTAATTGCACTAACTAACATGTTGCAGTATGTTCATACCTGTTGATGATGACAAGATGGGGTATAATCAGCATGTTTGGCGGATTGAAAAGGATGGTAATGGAGAGATTACGAAGAAGAAGTTGTTTGGGGTACGATATGTGCCATTGACTGAGGCGCCCAAATAGCTCAGTCTTTTACGATATATACCCCTGGTTCACTCCCGTTCGAGACGATTGAGCTGGTAATCAAAGTTGATAACGTTTAAGTTTTAAGCATTCAATAAATAACCCTATCCCAAATTCATAAACTCATAAATCATGTACAACCGTTGACTCCAAGTAATATGCAAGCGAATGTCCCCTGCTTTGCTCTCCCATCATACCCCTTAGTCTTCTTCTGGTTCTCACATCAAGCCCAACCCAAAGATGACAGCTGCTATAGCCGACAGTATACTCGGTGTATACAACCTCGGAGTCTCGTTGGCAAGCCCCGGTGCCGCCTTGGAGCCCTCACCTTCACTTTCAGAGCCAGTTGGTGTTTGAGCCGTACCACCTTGGCTACCACCTTGGCTGCCACCGTTGCTGCCGCTCTGGTTGCTTCCCTGTTGACTGTCGTTACATCCCTCAGGCGGACAAATCTTAGCAGTCGAGTTGCTAGCGGGCGTTACGATGGGAACCGGAGCAGGCTGACATCCTTCCGGTGGACAAGGAATCGGCGCCTGTTGTTGAGCCGTAACAGGAGTTGGAACAGTCGTAGGTTGTCCACACAGCGTACAAGGCGGAGTCTGCACAACAGCAGGAACAGTTCCATTCCTCGCACAATCCCCATCACATCCATCGATCTGATACAAACTCAGCACATCTCCACCTCCACACTTTCCACTACTCTCGTCGCCGGGTATGCAGAACACATCACAGCGTGCCTCGTCAATGAGTTCGAAAGATGCAGAGGCACTACCGCTATCGCAGAAACAACCTTCGACTCCGATTGCGACGAGGGTGGCTTTTCCGGTGCAGGCTTCGAGGCATTGAGGTGCGGTGAATGGAGATGGGAGGGTTGTGGGTGAGAAGGTGGAGGTTTGGGAGATGCAGCCGATGTATTTGGGGGGTGAAGGACTGGGGAGGGCGGTTGTGAGGAGCAGCATGGGGAGGAGGACGAGGAGATACATTTTGGCGGTTATCATTGTGGCGGTTGTGTGAGGAACGATATTGAATCGAGTTTAAGTTGTTATAAGTGTAGTGTTGATAGTAATGATATTCAGTCAAGTAATCGACAAGACTTATATATCTCTTGAGTATCCCAGCCTCCTTTTTGTCAATTATTCACTACATCTTCAAGAGTGAGGTTGATTCAATGAGTGGCATTTTTCATCTATAGGTAAAATGCATCTAGAATATGGGATTTTGACTATCTGCGTTCCAATTCACGGCAGACAATGCCGGCGTGGTGGCAGGCACTTGGTTAAAGATATGTCTCACACATCAACACCATGATGAGGAATGCTCTACTACATTGATCAGGTTGTCTCAGGTGTGTGTTTAAGTAAGAATAGATCTTTATTTGTATAGAGTTGAATAATCTGAGTGTTAAATATGTACTAGAATTGAAAGTTTCAATATCCCCCCCTCTTAAGGACTACACCTTGATCGAATAAACGAGCTTGATGCGCCAACTCAGCCTGATTCCTCGCCTTGCACTGCCACTCCATGTCTCACATTTCTTCTTTCCGACCACAGTAACGACAGTCCATCAATTCCTTGACCCACCAACCACGTCTACACTTCACCTAACCCCAACCTTTCTAATACTTAGGTGGGTAATCATCCTTCTTGCAGTTGGGCGTGACAGTAGGAGGAACATAGTCAGTTCCACAACCACCAGGACAACCCTTCCCACAAGGATATCCAACAGTTACCGTAGCAGGCTTCTCAGGACATCCACACACCGAGCTCACAGTCGACAGAGACAAGCACAATGGTCTGACGCAAGTCGAGCAAATAGTCGATGTCTCTGTCACAGTGGGACACTCGGCCTTTTTAGTAATGCTAGGAGGTCCATAGGACGAAGCGTAGGTGTAAGAAGTGGTGCAACCTCCGGGACATTTGGACTTTGAGCAGGGGAATGAGGTTTTAACAGTGGGAGCCTTGGGGGGGCAGTTGCTCTGGGCCGAGATTGTCGAGACGACGATGCAGGCCGGGCGGATGCAGGTTGAACAGACTGCGACTTCGGATGTTACGGTTGGGCAAGGCTTTGTGGTTTTAGTCGCGGTGGTGGAAGAGCTAAAGGTGTTAGTTGAGGTTGGGGAGAGGAATGGGGTTGTTTACATGGAGAGGAGAGCTGTGAGGATGTACAGAGACCACATTTTGATAGAGTAGGTTGGTGTTGTAGTTGAAGTAAAGTTTAAGATATGCTTCTGATAGGTGTTGAGGCTTGATATAGAGCACGTTCTTGAATCTAGAAGGATCATGTTCGCATCTATATACCCAAACCACCCCCACAGCCAAGTCCTAGCATCGTCAGCCCAGACCATAATACGAGAAACCCGAAGATCATCTCACAATTATTACTCCGACGATCCGATCTGACAGTTCATAAAATGAAGGAATGATTATGACCGTGCCGTGATGTAAGTGAAACACGCTATTGGACAGGGCTGAGAGATGGCGTAGGAGGACCCTGAAGATCACTCTTGGGTAGCCGCATTGGGCGTTGGCATTGACGCGAGGGAGGTTGAATACGAGGGCCGTGATGCAAAGATTGGGCGAGGAACTTTTTAAGCTTCCAGTTATATTTAGATGTCTGGTTGATCGATGAGATTATGGACCTATCAGGTGAGCGTGCTATCACATCGGTGAATACGTTTTTGGTTTTATGGAGCGATATATGTACATATGTGAGGCCAGCTTTGACTCAGAGCTGGACATTGAACCTCTTTCAGCTAGGACTATGAGATATACTATGCAGTAAAGCCTTCAATGCAAGTAATCATTGGGTACGTTACATCCAGAGTGTTCATAAGACATAAGCAGCCATTGAGTTCTTTCTATCCCATGACCATCTGTAGATTTTGTCGATCATGAGATCTACCTATCACTTCTTCCCTCTCCACTCAACAACAACTCTCTGAATAACCCTATTCAGAGCCGAGTAACACGAACCTCTTGCAGCAAGGACGATGAGTAAGAATGTCTTGGTGTTATAGTTGCACCTGGCTGCGCCCTGTCGCCGCGTCAGTACTGCGGCCTTGTGTTACGTCTGCAAGACGCCACGCATAGTCAGGACTTTCAGAATTTTCAAACAAAGCCATCTTCTTGTCCTTATTCATCTACCTACACGCATAGAGTCCTCGTCTTGAACCACTAAATTTGAACACCACAAACCGAAACCATGGCCCCGATGCGATCCATCAACACCAGCACCTTCGAAATTCTCAAGGCAGACCATGACTTCTTCATGAAAGAAGGCTACGCCATCCTCTCTCACCGTTGGTTGGGCGAAGAGATTCCCCTTGACGAATTCCCCGCCTACGTCAGCAAGCTTCGGATGGAAATGGATTCAGTCCACCCAATACAGCCGGTCGAACTCGACAAGATCCGCAGCGCATGCCGCATCGCTCGTCATGCCAACATCAAGTGGATGTGGATTGACTCTTGTTGCATCGACAGAACAGACTCTGTAGAGCTCCAAATGTCAATCAGCTCCATGTTCGAGTGGTACGCTAAAGCCACAACCTGCATCACGTATCTGAGCGACGTGCGACAGAACCAAGACGACCGACGAGTGGAGGAATTGCGTTCCGTAAATTGTGATGCCAATGGCTCTTCATCACCATCCATATGGTTCAGCAGAGGCTGGACGCTTCAGGAGCTTCTAGCACCAGAGTCAAACAAGTTCTACGATATGGACTGGAAGTTCATCGGTACAAGAGAGAGCCTGGCACCAGTATTGGAGAGTATCACTGGCATCAAACAGGAATTTCTCAAAGGGTCAAGTAGCCTGCGCAAAGCCTCCATAGCTGAAAAGATGAGCTGGATGGCTGGACGCGTCACGACACGACCCGAAGATATAACGTATAGCATGTTTGGCCTATTTGGTATCACTCTGGACCTACGATATGGTGAAGGGGCAGACGCCGCTTTCATGAGGCTCCAGCACGAGCTTCTGAGCAATTCAGATGACGAAACCATCTTTGCCTGGCGGATGCCGAATTGCGATCCAAACCCTTCAAAAGGTCGACAATTCTTTGGCGACATTGATATGGCTGATAATGAATGGGGTTTGCTGGCTCCCTCGCCTGAATGGTTCCGACACAGCGGCAACGTCACTAACCGCGGTCCCTCCGTCGCTCGCGGCTGTGGTGGGTTCCAACGACGCCAGCACGGCATCAATATACCCTTTTCCAGAGGTGCTAAGGTCGAAGCACAAGTGGTCAAAGTCAATAAAAGAAAGGGGTATATCGTTGCGGTGGCCGCGTTAAGCGGCGTTGGCCTTCTTCCCCTCGCGATATGGCTTCTTATAGAAGAAAAGAAAAGTAAAGAGCGCGGCAGAGAGGATAGTTTCATACGCCAATGGCCATTGAATGAATGGGAGCGGGATGAGCGCGGCGGAGATCAGAGTATCATACGCAAATGGCCATTGAATGCATGGGAGCGGGATAAGCATGGAAACCTCATGGTAGTGCATCTGTCTATGCAGCTTAGGGATAAGGGGCTTATTAGAGTAGGGTGTCATGACTATGAACTCATTGATGATAAGCCTGCTTCTAAGCAGGTAGAGAAATTGGTATTGCAGCCAAAGGCGAAGTGAAGACAAGGGTAAGGATAGGTAGGACTAAATTGAGTACTTGTTTATAAGAAGTTAAATAGACATTTTATACAGATAATTATTAAGTATTAAAGAGACATAAGCAGGCATTGATTTCTATTCCGTAACGATTTATAGCTTTTGTCTATCATGGTAGATCTACATATCACTTCCTCCTCCACTCATCCACAACTCCCTGGATAACCTTATCCAGATCCTCATCCTCCAACCCCAACTCCTTCATAGCAAATGCATCACCCCTCTTCGGCCACTCAGCGTCCAGTGCCCCCAGCACAAACACAATCTCCTCCATAGCATGCTTACTGAACTCCACTGACAACTTATTAACCTCTCTCTCCAAGAATGCCTTTGAGTCCACAAACTCCTTCTTCCATTCCACACCAGTGGCCTTCTCCAGAGCTGCTACAACCTCAAGTTGTGTCTTGCAGAAACTTTGAACATAGAGGAGTCTGTTCTTGGTTGTGTCAGGCCGCTTGAGAACAGCAACTAGAGCTTCGGCTACACGGTGGAGTGTAGATGCTGAGGCGGGAACGTCACCCTTGTCGAGGATGACAGCTGTGTTGGTTTCCAGATCGGTGTGAAGTAGACCATCGCGAATACCAAAGTCAAAGAAATGACCACAGACGAGTGATGTCCACGAGAACCCAGGGTATTCCTTGGCAAGTTCAACTGCTTTGTTTCGCACAGTGTCCTTATCCCGATATAGCTTCAGTAGCTTCTTGGCCTGCTCACTCTGCGCATCACAGCTTCCAAAATCAGCGGGTATGAAGCGCTTAACACCTGCTTTGGCAGAAGCTTCAGCAAGACGAAGATGCTGATCAACGACTCCTGTCAGAGGAAATGAAGCGATGACGGCATCTTGATCTTTAAGAACTGGAATCAACCCTTCAATGGAGAGATCATCGGGGATGGTGACGATTGATACTGAAGATGCGTGTGCAGGTGTTGATTTTGAAGATGCGCGTTTGGCGACGGAGACGGAGAATGAGTTTGAGGCGACGAGTCCTTCGAGGAGGACTGAGCCTAGAGTGCCGTTTGCACCGACGAGGAGGACTTTGTTGATAGACATGATGTAGTGAGTCTTGGAGGGAGTGTTTAGGAGGAAACTGTGATATGAGACCGCGGGGTAGTTTAGCTATGTAATGCGGGGTACATTTCAATTACTCTCCCTCTTTTTAAGCCTCACACTCGGTACATACAAAAGCAATCAAAACATCGGGACGATACTCCGATGCAATAAAGCGGAATGCTACCCCGACACTGACAACATCGCGGGGATCTTCCGCCGCGCACCATAAAGCGTAAAGCCAGAGCAGATCTTCTCTTGAACAACGTTACTTACAGCTTGCCAAACACTGCCCCCGGATTTTAGCCTTGCAATATGTTTTGCTCCGTGACCCCCGGGTCTTAGGGTGGTATCTCCGGGCCGCGAGCTCCACAAAAGTCCGAAGCCGAACGTGCGTGCGTCTAAGTGCAACAGTTACTGTAACTGTTAATCTATGACGGTGAGAAGTGAAGATGAAAGGCTTTGATTGGATTGAGTAGTCGAGTAATTTTCGGATAAGTTTAGGGCGCACAGTACAGTATGTTGAATGGTAAATTTTTGTCATGTCGGTCAGGGGCTGTATGCATCAGAGACGTTGAACCTGCATTTGAAGATAGCAACACTTGTATTTTAATCAATTCCTTGAATTTTGCATGAGTATCGAACACTTAGAAATGTACACTATGCAATACGCAGTCACTTAACTGTTGTACAAATAAACATACATCAACTGTATGCCTTAATATACCAACTCTTAGTAACCTGTAACTATTTAACCAGTTCTAGGTTTTGGCTACATCTATAGCGCCAAGCCATGAATTCCAATTTAATGGAGAACCTCGCGTCAATGATCACTAAATCCGTGCATCACCAGTCCCGGATAGGTATTGTATTGTTGCAAGCTCGCATTGTAGCAACCCTCGCACTGGGCACAGTTTCACTTGTAACTGTGCAACAGAGAACAACAAAAGATAAATAATAAATCCCCTCTTTACCTAAAGCTTAATATCATCTCAACCTTTCACTCGTCCATCGCCATGATTGACAAAAAAGAAGTCGTTCTCATCACCGGCGCCAACACAGGCATCGGCTTCGAAACCGTCAAGGCCCTCTTTCGCTCTTCGAAGCCTTATCATGTCTTTCTAGGGTGTCGTGATCCTGCCAAGGGCGAGAAGGCCGTTTCTGAGCTCGAACGCGAGTGTCCCGACTCCAAGAGCAGTGTCGATGTTGTCCAGATTGACATCACCGACGATGAAGCCATCAACAACCTCTTTGAGAGAGTGAAGGGAAAGTTTGGCAGGGTTGATGTTTTAATCAACAACGCTGGTATGTTGCTCAATCTGCTGTGTTATATCACTGTTTGTTGCCATTGACCTTGTGATTCAGATCCATTCTTTTATCTTCAGTTGGATCATAAGGTCAAGGCAGCAGCTGTGTTACCTTGATAACATTATTGTGTTATTCCTGCTGTGCAGACCCCGCTGTGCTGTGGGCAATCTTACATTCAATGATGCTCGATTAAACTTAGGTAGCATGTACTGACCGTTGCAGGCGCCAACTTTGATGGATTCGACAACAACGATGCTGGAGACCCTGCCAAAGCCCGTGAGCTTTTCAACAAAACCTACGACCTCAACGTCTCGAGCACACAGGTGTTTACCTCTACATTCATCCCTCTCCTTCTCGCCTCATCATCCCCCCGCATCATCTTCCTAACCTCAGGTCTATCCACACTCGAAGGCGCACACACCTCATACCTGACCAAAATCCCCGGCGGCTCCATTCCCCAGGGCTGGCCCAAGACGGGTATCCCTACAGGTGTGGCTTACCGTTCAGCCAAGACGGCTCTCAACATGATGATGCTGTCTTGGCATCATCTACTCAAGGGCGATGGGGTCAGGGTGTGGTGTGTAAGTCCGGGCTTTTTGGCGACGGGCCTTGGAGGAAACCCTGAACGGCTAAAGAAGGCCGGCGCGGGGCATCCAGCTACTGGTGCGGAGCTCATTACGAAGGTCATTGAGGGGGAAAAGGATGGAGATGTTGGAAAAGTTGTCGGGCAGCCTGGAGTTCAGCCTTGGTAGTGGTTCTCATGACGATGGTCTGCTGGTATGCATAAGGAACCTGAGTCAGTGAAAGAGCAAGAGTTTGAGGATAGCAATATTATACAGCCCAATCAGAGATCCTGAGGTGTAGTTTCATGTTGACGTGTAGAAATTTTGCAGTAACAGCAATTAGCAAAGCCACATTGATGATGTATAACGTCTAGAGCCTCAACCACAGAACAATCAGAGCTTCAGTCTTGGCAAAATTCCGCGTGGCGAAACGAAATGATGAAAAAAGAAAGATTTTTCTTTTAGAAGTTTATGCGTCGTAAGTATGTGTACGTACGTCACTGCAACTTCAGCCCTGAAGTTATTCGTTAAATTTCGTTGGCAGTTGGTGGAGGGATGTTCCATGTAAGCGGGATAAGGGTATCGCACAAGAACCAGTTTCTAGACGAGTAGGAGAGGGTCCCTGGTTGAGCATGTGACGAGAAT
The DNA here is from genome assembly GCA_013623715.1 of Fusarium verrucosum. Lineage (NCBI taxonomy): Eukaryota > Fungi > Ascomycota > Sordariomycetes > Hypocreales > Nectriaceae > Fusarium > Fusarium verrucosum. The sequence continues at coordinate 46,851 of JABFFJ010000140.1, forward strand.
CAAGGTCGGATAGACTGTAGGCTACAGAATTAGATAATTCTCAGAATAGAATCAAGAGGAGTAGTTTGGAGGTGGCTTGATGGGTAATATTACGAGAGACGGGGGGAGATGACCCAAGGACAGTGTGCGCGAAAGAAAGCACTGTACATATGGTGGTGTCAAGCAGTGATCCTACAGTGTGTATTTTAACTCCCGGATTTCCCTCGGCCGGAGCCCCTGATGACGTCGGCAGTGCCGTGGACAGGCTGCATCCATACTCGGGACGCGTCTCCACAGCCTCGGACCGGGCGCTATCTCTGTCTGACTGACTTGCGTGCATCACCGAAGAATTAATTATCACGACATACGGTATCACAGTACAAAGCAATACCCGAAAGAATAACCAATAAAGAAAGAAACAGTTTCAATTAATGTCTCGGCGCATGAAGCATCTAGAACCTCAATATGGACCCTGCCAAGTAAATATTTCTTTTACTTCTCAGGCACGGCGCAGCACAGCCCCCGACGCTGAGCTGACGTTGGGTATGTACTGTACTCTCAGCTTTTGATCCATGGCTTTGTTGTAGAATGTACATATGTACCTATCGTATTATTTCAATAAATTTACCATGCCTTATAGATCCTTTTTACCTAAATCTAGGTTATTAATTAGCTAAAATAAGAATAAAAATCTAATATTTATACTGAATTGAGGATTTCTTAGGGAAAAGGTATCTACAGGGCGTGGCTAATTTATTGAGATACTCGGTATTATAGTGTTGGAGAGTCCGGTTTTTTCTTCGACCCCGAGGGCTGGGTACTGTACTCAGCTTTTGATCCATGGCTTTGTTGTACCTATTCCCGACTCATGTACATTAGTATGTCTAGTGCTGTAGCAGTGAAAATGCAAGGCTAATCCTTCTTATCCCTCTGCGCTAAGGATGCGTTTCATTTCACTGACTTTCTTCTGCCACGTCGCATCCGTTTTACATATTAGTCGCCAGTTTCCCCCTCGTTGTCAACGGCCCAACGTTTATACATACCTGAATACCTGACGCCTGCCTGCCTGTCTACCTAATAACTTTACGTGGACTCGGACCTGATTGATACCCCAGCTTGCCTCTTTCTTACCTATTTAAATCATCTACCTATTATTCTGTCAGCACCTTCTTTTATCCTTTCAGTAAAATAAACGAGTTCGGAAGTGGATTATTTACTTCGCCAATATCCCGCCCTCGGGCTTCTTCTCCTCCCGCCCCCACGCTGCTTGCCGATCAGACCTTCAACATTCAATCAACTCCAAGAATGGAAGCTCGTTCTCTAACAGCACTCAATACTCTCGCGGGCAATCCGCCTCAATACCCAATCAACCCTGCCCAAGAGAAACAAGATCCCTTGGTTCTTTACATCTCAAGAGTACCAGGCACTCGAGGTAAGACAAGACTCTCCCCCAAACTCCCCCCACCAGATCCGACACTAACATCATGTCTGTTCCAGATGTTATTCTATCACCTTTCAAACCCCAACTAAAAATCGTTACCGCCGAAGATGTCGCAAACTGTCTTTACTACGTCCACTACGAAGTTCCTTCGTCAGAGCCGATTTCCCAGCCGCCTGTGCGCGATGAAGGTCATCGGTCTTCGAGCGATGAGAGCTCTTCGACGCGGAACATCAAGAGAAAGCCTCTACCTGGTGGCGCAAGGCCTATAACACCTCCAGTCTCTGAAAATCTCCCTGTACCAGGCTCTGGCAAGGAAAACTTGGACCCTACACGAAGGCGCGGCTTGTCCGTCAATTCCACCTTTGATACCCGGCAAACGTCGGCACGACTTGATCATGATCAAGAAGAGCAGAGTCCTCCTCTCCCGCCTCGACCGACGCACGTCAGAATTCAAACACCCGAGCCTGTTATTTACCGAAGGCACCTTGGCGCAGACGACCATCCTCTGCCGCCTATTCCAGGCTCCAACCAAGCAGTCAACCTTGACTGGATGAATAGACCACCGCAACCGAACCCAATCGAGAATCGTTCTCCCTCGCCGCGGAAGAGCTATGAGGGAAAGCAGCCATTCAAATTAGCTCTGATCCGTCGTGACCCTAGCACAGGCAACCAGTGGAACGTCGGACATATTTCGTCTTTCCAATCTGAAGCACCACCACTTGATCAGGACGACGAAAACCCACTATTCACCTCTGTGCCACCCGTCACGCAACCCCCCAACTCCGGTAACCCACCTATCAACGTCCAGATCGAGACGTTGGGATATGGAAAGTTCCGTAATATGCCTACGCGACGAAGTTTCGATGCGGGACCGGGCTCGGATATGACGCAGCCAAGAGACGATGGTGTTGTTTTGCAGAGGCAAATCGCCATGGGTTATGGAAAGAGTTGGGCAACGAATTGGCGTGAGATGCTGCACGATGGACATGGGCGACAAAGTAGTGTTGGGTCGCTCGATTCTGTCGAGCCGACGTCTCCTGTTGAGCCTGCGATTTCAATGCAACCAGGTCCAGGATTGAGACCTCGCGGATACATCTTTACAAGTCCCTGGAATGGCCGATGCGAATTCCGCACCGGAGCTGCTGGTCGAAGTTTGCGATGCTATCACATCTTGCATGATGATAGGAGCAATCCTCTCGCCGAGTTCGGTCAGGGCCAAATTCCAGGTACTGGCAGCGGTATGGCCATGAGTGAACTTCGATTCAATCTTCCTACCGCAGAACTCTTCAAGTCTGCCGAAGGTCGGGAGGAAGTCAAGAACCAACTCCAGGGACATTTCAACAAATTACTGCGCCGGGACGAACGAAGCGAAGGCTCCGACAACGATGGTATGGTCTCGCCTTTCGATATCAACCTGGGCAAGGAGAAAGCCGGCGGTGGCAACCGTGGAAAGAGAGCCAAGCTAGGCAAGCTCATTATCTATCCCGATGGGCTGAAGATGCTGGATCTCCTCATATCTGCAAACATGGGCCTGTGGTGGCAGGCATGGGAGAAGAGTTTTTAAATCTCACAATCGCTTTTAAGATTCCCAAGATAAATGCATGCATGATTTTAGGAGTTTTTGCTATTATATAATTGGTGGTTTCTGTTGGCTTGTAGAGGGTGTCGCCGCAAGGATTGAGACGACGTAACGATCATGTGGAAATGGAAATGGAATTCAATACCAAACATACCAATCGGAGTTTATAGATGAGCCGGAATTAATTACCTTAATCACATTTACTGTACTACATTGCACTGAATAATGATTACTACCTTATTGTGTTTCATCATCTTGAGCGTTGAGTGAAGTCTTATTGACGTTGATCACGTGCCAGATCACGAGTATCTCTCCAGCCAATCAACAGCCCAGAATTGTAATCCCCTTGAGCAACTTTCGTAGCCGAACACCTCCATCACGTCAAATCCTCGCCTCCCGCCCCAGCCCGTCGCCGCAATTGACCCCCGGACGTCAAGTCAATTGACACTCCCTCGAATCTCCCCTCCTCCTCGAACATCCCTCCTCGAGCACATCCGACACAATGGCCCACGCCATCATCGCGCGACGCCAGCTCGCCTCGAGCTCCCTGGCCGCCGGCAGCAGAGCTAGCATCGTCGGTCTCGTCCAGCAGCACCGAGGATACGCCACACCTCATGGACCTCCTCCCGCCAACTTCCGAACGAGCAAGCCTGTGCAGTGGACGTGGGATAAGGATAGCACCCTGGACCGCATGGGCAAGTTTTTCCTCATGACGGAGATGGCGAGGGGCATGTATGTTCTGCTTGAGCAGTTCTTCCGACCACCGTATGTTAAAAGATTCTGGGCATTGAGGGAAGGATAGATGACTGACGAGGGATACAGTTATACTATTTTCTACCCCTTCGAGAAGGTACACGAGGTCGAATACCTATCCGATATAACAAAATAACTGACCCATATAGGGCCCTATCTCTCCCCGATTCCGTGGCGAGCACGCCCTCCGGCGATACCCCTCTGGCGAAGAGCGATGCATCGCCTGCAAGCTCTGCGAGGCTGTATGACACACTATATCCAGCATTGCTGCCTAGATGCTGACATGAATCAACAGATCTGTCCCGCCCAGGCCATCACCATCGAGGCCGAGGAGCGAGCTGACGGTTCTCGCCGAACAACCAAGTACGATATCGACATGACCAAGTGCATTTACTGCGGTTTCTGCCAGGAGTCCTGCCCCGTCGACGCCATTGTCGAGTCGCCCAACGCCGAGTACGCTGCCGAGACCCGAGAAGAGCTTCTATACAACAAGGGTGCGTATCCCCATCCTACACATGTCCAGGCCCAAGACCATAACTAACATTACAATAGAGAAACTCCTCTCCAACGGTGACAAGTGGGAGCCCGAGCTCGCAGCCGCTATCCGTGCCGACTCGCCATACCGATAAACGAAAAAGGAAAGGAAAGACGTGGATTCAATTGCATTATTTGTTGTTTTGTTTGTTGCCTCGGGTCGTTAGAAACGTCGCTATTGTAGGAACAGGATCTTTTTTTGGTGGACAAAAGGCATGGGATAGCGATGAGGCTTCAGGGAGGGGATGGGTGTACATAATCTAGATGTCCAGAATGCCCCTTTGTCACTCAATTGGTGTTTTGCGGTGTGATGATGATAGTAGAGGTACAAGTCTCAGAAGGAAGCTTTGTCAAGCTTGAACACGGTGGCTGGCGAGTTCAGTTCTTTGTGTTGTTTCACTAACAGACAGGCCCCAGCACCAATATCAACATGCAATCATGATTCATCTAACTAGATCTATTACGAACGCTAAATCTAGCACTTCTTAACCTCAGGCGTAGTATCAGCCGCCTGAAGAGCAACCTCAGTCAACCCAGAGGCAACCTGCTTCATCCAAGTATGATACTGCTTATCACTAGGATAAAACGGGCACGCCGCCGAACCACTGTCCTCGCCAAACTCAACAGTGTAGCTCTGCAGCTTACTCTTACCACACGCCTTGCCGTAGAATCGAGCAAGGGCGTAATCAGTGCTTGCTCCAGAGGTGGGATACAGACCAACAGCCTCTTGGACCTTGAACTTTGTGGTTCCAGCGTTGTCCATGACCTTCTTCATACGGTTGCCGGTGTCCTTCTGAACCTTGAGGTCCTTGTCGGTGATGTACTCCTTGTACTTGGTCGCAGGGGTCTCGTCGTCTCCGAGAACACCACGACGACCGTCAAACTTCTTGTTGGAGAAGTTCTCCTTTGGATCCTTGGTCTGCGCATCATCATCGCCCCACGCATACAGAATATCACCGCCAAAGGAGTGCAGATCAATGAACCAGCTCAGACTCTTGTACTTGTCCATAACCCAGACGACGTTCTTGGTCTCAGGCTCTGAATTTGGCGCTGTGCCGTGAAAGACCTCGCTCGTAGGGTCCTCGGAGGCAACAGAGCCGAGATCAATGTTCGAGCTGAAGGCCTTCTTGTAGTTGAACAGAAAGTCGTAGTTTCTGTTGATGTCGATGCCAATGGCGTCAGGGTTGCCCTTTGAGCTCTGAGGGTTGCGGTTCTTGCGCCAGCATGAGTTGGTCTTTTGGTCGTACTTGACACCATCAGGGTTGATTATGGGTAGTACAACGATGCCTGCGTCGAGAGCCTTGCGGACCTGAGCAGCAGTGAAAGTGGTTTTGCCGTACTTGAGACCCTTGTTCGCCTTGCGAGCGTGAAGCAGATCAGATAGCCAGTAGACTACATTATCCGGACCTCCACGCTCCCGAGCATGCGCACCACTGATGATAAAGAACTTTGGGTTCTTTCCAACACTAGCACCCAGAGTTTTCACGCCCTCATGAGTCTTGTACGGAGGACGAATAAGCTCAACCTCCTTGAAGCTCTTGGCGAGACCCTCGAGAGCTGAAGATACCTCGGCGGGTGTAAGAATGGACTTGAGGTTGCGATCTGAAGTGGACAAGCCCTTTGGGACGATAGAACCATTCTCGAAGCGATCACCAGTTCCGATTGGGAAATCGGGCTCCGTACGGGCGGCCTGTCGAGCGGCCAAGGCGGCGCCACGCTCCGAGTGAGGAATTGAATCGGAGGCGATAAGACACGCGGACGCCGAGAAGGCGTAAGCTAAGAGGTGAAGCTTCATAATTGCCCGTGAAAAGAGAAAGCAAAGAGGGAATGGCAAGTGTAAAAAAATGAGGGAAGGGAGAGAGTTATATTTAAACTTACGGGTTCTGCCATGTCAACTTGCATCTTCCGTGCGACACTACGTGGACATGCATTGGCTAGATTTATCGATGGAATCCCGCACGTTCTCCTTCCTGTCTCAGGTAACGTCCCGTTAGCAAAAGAAACAAAAGGTCCCGGGTTTTTGATATGCGAGTAACTTAATGGGGTAGGAGAAGCGATAGATAATGTGTTGCAAGGGGTGGTGATTGGATGGACATGAGGGATGTTTGCATGGCGAGAGGGGGATCTTCAGCGATTGCGATATCTACCTACTCTGTATAGACCTACATCGACAAGGGGATAGATTCTAGACCGGTATTTGGTGCCTAGACTTGAAGGAATGGGATTCGGCTTATTCGATGGATTTGGTTCAGGGTAAGGCAAAAGGCATGTAAGATATTAGGCTTGGTACCTAGTCTAAGCGTGTCTCCAAGAGAGACCAGTAATTCCAAATCTAAAGTTATGTCTAATTTTTAGATCAGAAGAATCATTTATGAGCTTTAAGAAATCACTATATCTTCTAACTGTCAATGTTCTGTCCTTTTATTCCCCGGACTTACACTTGAAGTAGACCAATGAGGTCAAGTTCGATTACGCTGACTACTGGACTACAACCAGCTTCAATCACCCATAATCATTCCATATAAACCACCAATCTTTTAGAAACTCAATTCAAAATATCCATCTCTCAACCTCACTCTTACAATGCTTCTCTCTATCCTCGGCCTCATCATCCAATCACATACCCACCCCTCGCTGACGTACTTATACCGGAGCACTTCCCCGATCTCCATCACGTGACTCCTCCCAAACCGAGCTTAGCTTAGCTTTCCCCATCGGAACAGCCAGTCAAGCCCGGGTAGCAACGAGAAATTTATCATCACCACCAAACCTCACTCACCACCGCCCGCCCGCCAATTACTCTCTCCGCAGCCGCATCACAGAAGTCTCAACCATGTTCCGATCCGCAGTCCTCCGATCCGTCCGCGTCGCCGCCCGGCCCGCCATGCGCTCCTTCGCCGTGGCCCCCCGCGTCGCTGCCCCAATCGTCCCCAAGGTCCAGAGCTTCCAGGCCGTGCGGTTCTACAGCGCCGGCGGTGCGCTCAACAAGGAGGAGGTCGAGGGTAGAATTATGAGCTTGCTGAAGGGCTTTGACAAGGTGAGAATAAACCCATTGGACGGGCTGTAGTCCAATTGCCCGGTCTAGACTTGAATATTTGTATGGAAACGGAAACTGACGGTATTCTCAGGTCAACGATGTCACCAACGTACGTTTCGAAAACAAATCCTCTCGAATACTCACCTAACAATCCGCAGATCAAGTCTACCGCTCACTTCGCCAACGATCTCGGTCTTGACTCTCTCGACACCGTTGAGGTCGTCATGGCCATCGAGGAGGAGTTCAGCATTGAGATCCCCGATAAGGACGCCGACTCCATCCACTCCGGTACAACCTCTCCTCTCCCGCTCAAAACAACTTTACTAACAACTCCCACAGTCAACCAGGCTGTCGAGTACATCCTGAACCAGCCCGACGCCAACTAAACGTTCTATCTCCCTATAAACCACCACCACCCCTCTTCTCTCCTCCTCATTGTACAATTACCTCACTCATGACCAACCGAATCCTTCCTCGGCAAGGGTTTAAAAAATCTCCCAAAGACGCCGAAGAAAAAAACCACGGGGGAATATGAGGGAGGCGGTGGTGGAAGGAAGATATAAAACGCAATATAACGCATCAAATTCTGTTTAATCTCGGCGCACCATGAGACGGTTCATTATTTTACAGACGGCCGTGGAGGAGGAAGCCACAGGGGGAGACGAGACGTACGAATAAAAGATTTGGCGACGGGTCGGCATGAAATGTATCCTTGACTCTCCTGTTTCACTTATCACGAGTTGTGACGATTGGTTGTTCCCTGGTTTGTGTGTCGTGAAAGAGTGGATGGGGAGACTAGGATTCATTTGATCCTTGCTAGGTTGATGATGATGACGAAGGGTAGATGGTCAAATCTCTACTCTGTGGCTTTGTATAGTGTATAGAAACACCCAATTTCCCTACCGGTGTTCTGTGACTGCTGGCCACATAATTGGCATGTCTACGAGTCTCACCATTCGCAAACAAAACGGGAATGACCAGACCGAGGTATCATTCTCACATACAAAGGCTAAAGATCTTCAGAGATCGGCACATCACCGCATATGGTTGCAAAGGTCAAGTCCAGCGCCAGCCAGGCCCGGTGAACGCGCAATCTTCATTATGCATCCTCCCATACATGCAACTATTTTCTTACATGATTGCCTCGAAATATCTAACCGAGGTCGTGCGTGACCCCCGTTTGCGATTTGTTTTTGTAGATCCGATACCTCCCAAAACACCATGCCCCAGATGATGAAGATGCCCAGCAAGCAGACTTAACTCTGCGTAATAGCAACAAGTCCGCTCACATGCCATATCCACCAAGCCTAAAAGCTAAAGTGGGCAATATTGACAAAAATCAGTTGAACCGTCCGCCTCCCAAAGCAAAGCATTTCATGATATGATAGCGATTATCAAGCAATATATGAAAAAAGTCAAAACTCCTTGGCCGTGTATCCTATATCCTTTTTGATCTTGGCCATAAATTGCCATGCATCCTCGTTTTTTCTTTCGTCAGTTCCGCTCATATGTCGTTTGATAGACCAATTCATAACCTGGTCGGTGAAATGCAGTATGTCGTAGTGATTGTGGTGTGGTATGGTGTGGTGCTGTCCACCCAGATCATGGCTCATCAACTCATCACCCGCTCTTTTGTCTAAGCTACCAACTCCGACGCTTGGCTGATAAATCTGGAAACAGTCATTCAAAGAACACCTGCCCTCCGCCTTACAGCCTGGGTCATTCATCGGCCGCTGACAGGAACTCCCTTGGTTCCGTTGGTAGAGGACTTGCCGGCGACAGCACCAGCATAGCTGCCCCAGACGGTGGACAAGCCAGCTGATTGCCTCTTGGGGGACTTGACAGAAGGCTCACCGTCTTCCTCCATTCCCTCCATGTGAAACATTTCGTCGTCTTCGTTGATGGGGGTGGTGAATCGACCATTCATAGAGGAGCTGATGCTGCCGCTTGACACATGACGTTCCATGCCACCGCGCTCACGCTCCTTGCCAATAGGACTAATGGGGCTAATGGCACTAGCGGCATTACCAGCTCGAGCGGTTGAGGGGTGGAGGAGAGGGCTAGAGTTGCCGGCCGGATCATCAAGACGGCTTCGTTGAAGTTGTTGAGAGAGCATGGACATGCCATCGCTGCCAGATCGCAAGGAGGATGGACGGTTGAAGCCGTTTGTGCCACCCATCTCTTGCGCGAGAACAGAGTTTCGGAGAGGGCTTCCAACATGGCCAAAGGCAGAGGCAGCTCGGAGTGACCGAGCGGTTTCTTCCTCTTCCTTCTGTCGTTGGAACATGGGACCCCATCGGCTGGGACTGGTTCCGATAGGGCTACCATACTTGCTCAGACCGTCGGCATCGCTATCAGCTCGCATGGAACCGCGTCGGGCCTTTTCAACAGGGGTCAGGAGGTCCTGGAGGTTCTCGGGTACATAGTTCTCGGGGAGGTTATCGTCGTCGTCGCCAAAGGCAAAGCCAGGCTCCCAGTCTCGGTCAACAGACGTCTTAGGCATGCTGGAACTGAGCATCCGGGGCTTGGTAAAGCGGGACGAGTGCATAGCTCGCCTGCCAAAGTACTCCTCCCCGTTGGCTTGCTGAGAGTTAGGTGGGCTTCTATCCAGGGGGGCCAGGAGGTGCTCCGACGAACCAAATGCTGAGGTGTGTAGAAGCTTGAGAGTTTCCGAGGTACGCGCGTCCTTGGCATTGCTGAGCGAAGGAGTAGGTGACTCGATGCCAAACTGGTTGGGAACAGATGATGGCCATGGAGCAGCGGGGAAACGGGCGGCATTTGAAATGCCATTGGAATCGAAGGAGGCGGGAAGAGGAGCGTCTAGGACAGAGAGACCCTTGTTGTTAACAGGAGAAAGTCCTAAGCCAAAGCGCAAGGACTCTTCGTCTCGCGGAGAACCATAGTTGGATCCAGTATAGGACATGTCGATGGTGGGCAGGCCATTTTCGAGACTAGGCTGGCGACCCAGCGTGTGTTGATCTTGATCATCGTAGGGGTATGCCGAAGTATATGATGGGACGTCGGCGCGGTAAAGCGAGGTGGTAAGAGCGCTGGTGGAGGATTGATTGTTGCTAGCGGAGGTGGGGTTTGATCGACCTGCGAGAGCGGAAGTATTGCCTATCGTGACGCCATTCTTTCCGTAGTTGATGCGTCGACCGTCGGGGAGAATATGAATATTTGCGCATTTCGGGCCAAACTTGCAGTTTCCCTATGATTGAAGGATGATTGTCAGCGTGCGTTGTTGTGCATTAGAGACAAGAGGTAGGTTGTGACATGGGGAGGGGTGGATACGGCGATCATGATATGGCGCACTCACCTTTGCAAAGTATTTGCAGACATTCTCAGCAGCGTTGCTCAGATCATGACTGAAGGGACAGGCATTGCCAGCCTGGCAAGCACCTTGACGGAAGAACTTGCAAGGAACGTGGGACGTGTCTATGAACAAGTCGTGTCAGTAGGGACGGCATTTTGACTGGACTCGAGGCTTTGTTTGGCGGGGGGGTCGTGGTCGGTCGTGTGCAACAAGATACAAGCAACCACGCAACAAACAGGACAGGAACATGACATACTCGGAGGACTTCGGGGTCCATCAAAGCGGGGAGGATTCGCCATAGTGCTGGCCTGTGGTGAATGTGAGGTGCCGTTGGCGACGTTGAGGCTACCGCTCCGAGCGTGGCGGTATTCAGGCATGATATGGTATGGGGAAGGTTAAGGTTGGTGGTTGAGCGAAGCAATTCGCAGGGCCAGATCGGGGGCGAGCGGGCCGAAAGCGAGCGAGAGGTCGAATTCGAACGAGGTGGAGGAGGAGGTTAGGTAGGAGGATAAAAGAAGTGGAGGGATGGAGTTTAGGAGAACCACCTCAGACGAGGTAGTGTAGTCCAAGTCGGTAGCTTAGCGGTTGGTTGCGTGAAGTCCAGCGGCGGAGCGGGCGGCAACCGATGGATCGCAGGTAGTGGGCGGGCGTTACTTTAGGCGTCGCAGTCGTCTCAGTTAGGCGATAATGGGATGGGATGGGATGGGATGCGAGTAATGGGGTAGTTAGGTAAATAAATGGTGGGGGCTTCTTTGGAAATGACCGGCCTGGGCTGTTCTTTGCGAGCAACGAGCAGAGAAAGATATGGAGGGGCCGACAGAAGTGACTTTGCTATACCGCAGAGATGATGTGCGAAATCTTGTACCTCCCGGAGTATGGTATGGATGTCGCCGCGCCGAGACTCTGATGGAACCGACAGCGACGGACGGCGATATCTCCTTGGAGCGCGAACTATGCGAGTAATTCCTTGTAATATGATGGTGGCGCAGAGAGAGAAATGAAATAGAGAAAAGAAGATGATAATAAATTGAGGCAAAGTCCAGGTTTCCTTAGCTGTGTAGAAATGGTCCTGATCGGCGAAAGAGGCACCTGACAAACAAGGAATAGGAACCTGGTCAAAGATGCGTCGTTATGTTATGCTGTAAACCAGAAATGCTACCCCGTATTTCCTATTCTGTGCTGCTACTTGGTGCTCGGCAGGCAGATGCTTGCATCGAATAGCGATTAGCTTGTATGAGGCCACTCTACTTGACAAGGTCCTAGAGTCTGTCTCTGGAAAGACACCTCCACTCAGCGAGTAAGACACTTCTGTATCCGGAAATATTCCAGATGGCTGGCTGGCTGGCTTATATGAGAAAATAGATGACGGTAGACGGCGGATATCCCGGGACCTCTGGTCTGGTCCAAGTAAGACGAGTTAGAGGATTTTGCTACTGAGTCGTGTGAGGTCGTGATATCTCAGGTGACCGCTGAAGGATCAATGAATGTAAAAAGTCGGAGAGGAAAGGATGCAAGAGCCATCATACAGCACAACAGACCAAGCCATCTCAAGTGGGAAAAGGCTGCCTTTTAATATATGCACCAGTCTCTACTGCTTACATAGCCTCTACCCAGAGGCACCACGAGACATATCCTTTCTACACAGCGAGGTCCTAGGCTTAGGCAGAAGATTCAACCCGAATATCGTCAACGTGACTGATTTATCGGACCCGAACGAAACCTCAACCTCGTCGTGTGTCTGTTGTCCCACACGCCTGGACAGTTTGGGGTGTAGACACGGGCTGAGCTGAGGGTGGGATAGCAACCTGTAATGGATGTAAATGCTTCAACTCTGTACAATCTGAGACCTAGCTGCCACTCCTATTCCACCTAGGCTTTACGTATGTCCTTTGTCAACAGGCGCGGAACGTTGCGAACCGGAGGTCTAGGGCCCAAGCTGTTGGGCAAGCCTCAATCCATGAACCTGGAATACTATCTGTCCGGTTTGCATATACGGCTGAGCTAGAAGAAAATAGACTTTTAGTTTATTTGACGTACGTACTTTGACGGCTTTCATCTGTCTGACCTCCCATTTGCTGTGATGCCCTCCCAAAAGAGACATCTGGATGACAAGAGATGTAGAAATCAGACCATTAAAGGGTCACACACACAGCTCCATGCGTGGAATAACTTGTTCTCATGCATTGCCGTGTCTTTGGGTTGCATTGGTGTATGAGAAGAACACCATGCCAGCTAGTATCATAGATCTCATCTTGTTGGTCTGGATCTCGCTGTTCTGTCAGCTCTCGAAGCATCCCAATTGCGTCCTCCACTCATATCTCACAACAGAGTATTTGATGAAATAGGCTTCCAATAGAATCTCACGGAGCATCCATGATCCCAGCTGAAATATCAAGCCACGATATCGTACGTCTGTCAACTTGAAGCTCATGTCTAGATAGCCGTGTCATCGCCACCGGTAGGTGTGAACAAACTCCACCTATAAGACATATGCCGACTTTTTATGTTAGCAACATGACTGACAAGACACATCCACTTTGGGCTGATTGACAAGCTGAAGACTCGTATCCTGTCCTCAAAGATTCGTAGGTCGCCACCCGGTGATTGATTGCCCACCTTGACAGGACCCCTACAGCACCGGATATCCAGGGTTCCGCACTTGGTGATCTTGCATTGCCTCTTTTGAAGGTGTGAATTTCGCGAGAATGACGATAGATGATCCTTTTTGGCGCTTTCGTAATGCTGTGTACGCACCATTACAAGCCCAAACTTGACACCCCAAGATATTGACAGCCAGAAGCTGTTGTTTGAGTCTGAGATGAGTTTACATAAAGCGGCTTGTACGAATACAGCAACGACACCCCTGTCTGTCTGACATGCATACATTCCCAAGCCACCAACCGTTCACAGTCGCCTTGACAATCAAGGCATGGAATCGACGACCATGCCCAACTCGGCCGACCAGACCCTCGACCCTCGTGTCCATGTGCGCCCAGGATGCATCCACAGAGCGTCGTACCCTCAATCGTCAATCCCTTGGCGTTGACTGCTCAGCTCAGACTACCGCCGTCGAGGTGGTCTCGACTGGGACTGCAACGGGTTTGCGCATGCGTAGTGCCGTCGAAGATGAGACTGCACTCGAATCCCATCCTGGATGATAGATATGTGAAAATGACTTGTTGCAGTGCGCTGTGTGACACTTCCCTTGCACGACAGTAGATTCGTATCACCCGGAATATGGAGTATATCTCCGTCTTTAGACGCCATCGCATCTTGTCCTTCTCCTCTTGGCCATTGGTGCTACCCCAGTGCATTCTTTGTAAGTCACTGACGCCATCCCCCATGCCAGACCCCTGTTACGATGTGATATAACTTTGACCTGGGGGTCGTACAAGACATGGAGTTGGGATATTTCGAGCAACACCATCACATCTGCTCTTCTGCATGTATGTATCTCCTGCAGAGTACATGTACTTATCTACACATCATATCGGAAAGATACCTCAGATGTTGTCGATGTACGAATAATCGATCGAGCTCGGGCTGCCGTTCTAGTGGAACTCAATCACTGCTTTCAGCGCCTCTGCCCCCCTGACAAACGCCCAGGCCAGTGCGCTTCAGCGATCGATTACAAGGAGGGGTAGGGAGGCCCGAGCGTTCCATGGTTGTTTGGATCAGTGGGTCTTGATCCAGAAATAGCCGTGCAGGCCTGGAACTTCAACTTCATCATATCAATCAATCACCTACTCAGTAATCAATAGCACACACGATAAGGACGACACATGGATATTCACGACACCTTCCAGCTCACATAACCGAGACACAATATGCTTGTCTCACTAATATTCAGGCTATATTGAAAATGATACACTTATCGTCATGGCGCGGGCGAAGCCGGATGTAGCGAGGCTTGGACTGTCGTTGTTCATCATCACCACTTTTCCCACATGACCTCTCATTACCGACTCACCGCGTGCTATCCCCGGTCTACCCTCTATTCTACTACTATCCACACCACCTCTACACTGCTACAGCCGCACCTTTTCCCCCAATCTTCCCCCCGGCTCGTTTCGTTCCATCCCGAGCCTTGTCCATCTCCACTCCGCTCAAATATCCCGCGATGCCGCTGTCTATTCATGGCATTTCCCTGCTGTAAAGTGCAGACTAGGTGCAGATGAATCCCACGGGTAGCTTCCGCAGGTCAGGATGGGTGGTTATATTTGCCCAGAGTACACACTCTTCAGTGGCAGCTGCATTGGTTCAGGCCAATGAGCCAATGTTGTCTCTTCACATCACGCATCCTTGCTCTTTCAGCTCTGATAGTACATTGCTGATTCGTCTCTAGATGTTTATGCTTTGCAGGCGTTCGCAGGTGGTCGTGCATGGATGGGGTCAGCCTTGTGTTTGGTTCTTTTGAGTTCGATTCTGCAGACCATCAACCAGTCAGCTTTGCACATCCTCTGTCTCGGGACCAGGTTATCGGACTGTATAATCCAGAGCCTGTACCGAATTATTGATCAGAAAAGGGGAACAACCTTCTCCAACTTTGCGACGCTACGGCCGGGCGAGACGTCCTTGGTCAAGCCATCATCAACCTTGGTTGTCTCAGGCGGGTGATCATCAACACCACCACCACAATCAAGACCCTCCTCATCAAGACGCCATTCTTGATTCGTCCCTCCCGCAACTCCACTCCACCCTTCTTTTATTCTTCATGTTGTCGCCGTCTCGAGGCACCCCGTCAATTTCTCTCGTGGTTATCAACTGCCGAAGAATATCGATATTTCAGGTCCAGGGTGTATATGGATTTGCCTCTACCTACTTTTCTCTCCAAGCTCATTGTCTTTGCCTTGTTGGTCAGGTGTAAATGATATGCTACAGCCTTGGGCAATGTTGGATGTTGCATCTGAAAGAACATTGGCTGCCCAGTGGCTTGGTTGGCATCCCATATTTGGCACTTCAGCCTTTCACGTCGCATAAGTGGCGGCCTTGTCGAATATTCTAATGGACATGTTCCCGCCCCCTCTCTCCGCAAAGCTGGGTACACCTTGGCTGTTGGTTGTCTGTTTGATACCGATATCTGAGTCACTGCCAGACTACAACACCAACACCACGGGACGTCAACTCACGGTCTTTCATTCATAATCCGGAATAAGCGCTCGGCAAGTGTTGCGCTAAGCAGCCTGACACCCACTCATGTACACCACCCGTCCGCGTGCGCTCCCCCGATCGCCCAGAAACAAGAGAACCACTCAACCAAGAAACTCCAGGGATGGCCATCACACCCTCAGCTTCGATGAGATCGACTTATTCCTTGACATGGGCAACATAGTAGCATCTTGAGAAGCCTCATGATCCCTGCCCCACATCATCCGACTCCAATCCCAGCCGTGTCATCAGTCTTGCTCGCCCACCATCGTAGCAACTCTTTGGTGTATTTGCCCCCTTGGACGCGTTGCACCAGTATCGCCAAGCCTGAATTGTCTTGATTTCTGTTCGAATTAGTTGCAAGACTGCACCGACCGGTGAAAAGTCTCCGGGTCCATGACATTTCCCCGCCTGCGTCAAGGGTCCAGTCCTGAATTCCCTGCTGCAGAGACCCTGAGGAAGATCTCAACGGGCGCTATGTTTTGGTTCCTGCAAGCAATCATCATTGTCTCCATTTACAACACGACGTCTTGTTCACGTTGAAGGTTAGGGTCCGAAGGAACCGAGATCGTTACGACCATGCCTCAGTCTATCATCTCACGTTACATATTTGAGTCATGAAATGATACCATTCTTATGAAATCACGACAAAGGATTCACTGTCATCGACCCCGAAGTTCCAGAGCGTCTGACGGAGTCTTCCAAGGTTTATGATAGCACCAGTCATGCGCTACTCTCGGCCACTGACTAGCACAGCGCCCAGAGCTTCTTTTGCTGACAGCCTCACGAAACGTACACCGGCAACCCAATGGCATGCCTTGCTACGCTTCTTATGACCCTTTGCTTGGTGTATGTCTTGGTCTGGACCCAGGTTCGCGAGGCCTGGGGCTCGTATCAACGCCAGCGAATGGGACGGGCCGGAGACGTGTATTGAGTCGGAAGGCTCTCTGCGGGGCGCGTGACGAGCCGCGTCTCTCCGATGTCGAGGAGACGTTGTCTACAACTGTGGCGAAGGTTGGTGTTGCAGTGAGTAAAGTTGTGGCTGGTGCTGTTGATCATGTTGGAGGATGGGTGCAATGTGCCAGCCAGCCAGCCAGTTGTTTTGTCAAACCGCTAGGGGACGGAGGTGACGGATTGTGGCGTCTTGCTCCTTCTAGCTTATGCGTTGAAGAATAGGGGCGACCTGCCACTCCTCTAGTATGGCCGTGAATGTTTGTCGCCAGCATTGTGAGACAAACAGACGCATGGAGATGAAAGAGTAGGTCTCGAGTAACACTCGGTTAGGATGAGTAAGTTTTGGACCATGTCATTGTCGAGTCAGACTTGAGGGTTGTGCCAAGCAAGGTCTTGATAGAACTTTTGAGACGGCTCAGTCCACTTGAAGGGTCACGAGTGAAGTGTTGAGAGAAGAGAGATAGCAAACGAGGAGATACTGATGTCATGACTATGCATGTTTGCTCGGAAAGGATTGGGTGTTAAACGAATGTGTAAATGCGATCAACACAAACCGGATGGGGAGAGAAGAAGAGGCAAAACTAACCCCCCCGGTGCGGTAGGCCCTCTTCGAGTTTGTCAATCTTGAAGATTGATACAATGGTTCAATGTGTCTGCTGAACCCAAGGAATGCAACCCGGGAGACAAGATACATGGCATTGGACGAGGGGACGGCAACCATTTCCGCTTCTCCATCCTCGAGTGTCCCGGTTTTGATTACCAGGTCTAAAGAACCAAGGATTGATCTTCTTGATCGCCATGTTCTCGTCTACAGCACCATCCCCTTGTTTCTCTAAACCAGCAGGACAAGCGCAGCCACCCAGACAGACAGACAGTTCGACAAACATCAGAAAACAGCAAAAAGAAAACAATAGTATTCTCCGGTACAGGGAATCGAACCCTGGGCTCCGCGGAACTGATCTCTCAGGTTATGAGAGCGCGAAATGTTAGCCACTACACCATACCGGATGGTGATTTGTTGGTGGTTGGGGTTCGAATTGGGCTTCATGATTGCGGGGTTGGGCTCGCATGCTGGTGAGAGACTGAGGCGGGATGGAAGATTGGGTGTTGTGTAACAGGTTTATAGATACTGTATCGAATGGATGTTAATCAAGACTATCAACTCAGATTAATTAGTCTTGGAGAATGAGATATCGGCAAGTTGTTAGTCATTGCTGTTCGTATTCAGGGATCTTCTTATTCTGTAGGATTGTTATGAGGTTGACAAGTGAGCAAGAATAACACCCAGTTAGCAAGCCAGAGGATAGTAGAGCTTTTTGAGACTTTCAACTATATCTTTATGATATCACCCAATCTACATTTACCATTACTTTACGCTAATAAACTTCCCATGAGCATAAAACTCTCCGTCCCAAAAGGGAAATCTTCAAAATGAGTCATTCTGGCTCATCCTTTATCGAAACAAAATACCCCACATAGCCCCACTTCCCGTCGATTCGTCTGGGGTCTTTACAGTGTTGGCATATTCGTGATGCACTGGGTTTCTACCACGGCTCGTCAGAGTGATTCATTCTTGCTCATGGTAACGGGAAGACGAGGGGATACAAATTGAGTGATTTTGCATATCGTATGAGAAGACTTCAGATCTGCGGGAGGATGAGAATGGAGATCAATGAATGTATATAAATTGGCATGCAGAGACGGCGAATAGCGTTGATACAACAAGACAATCATTGCAAAACGTCATGAAGCCATGTAGATAAGTGTAAGTAAAAAGTCAGCTACCTTCAGCTTTATTTGTCTGTGAAGAGGAAACGGAATCCGACGACATCATCCATGAGTCGCATGAGCCGAAAAGGAAGAGAACGACATCGTCTGACGACACATGATAATTCATCAATTGACCGAAAAAGAAATATATTAAAAGAATGCGCCTCGCTAACTCGCCACATATCTAGAAGTCTTTCCAAAGCCCCGAATCGCCAATAATGATACTTTCGAACTCTTGGTGCGTTTTCCTTTCTCTCACTTCTTTCCTAGCATTTCTCTGAGGGCATCCACCTCAGCTTCCCTCCTCGCAAGTTGAAGTTTCATGTCATCACGTTCATCTTTCATGGCGGCAAGGGCATCCTCGAGCTCCGAGATGCGGTCGAGACGCTTTTGGCGGTACTTGCGGGCAGCCAGGGTGTTGCGCTGGCGCTTGAGAGTGATGGCTGATTCTTCGTCTTCAGGGGAGGATTTGCGCTTGCGGGAGGAGCTGGATGAGGAAGAGGGGGATGGGTGGAGGGAGAAGGTGGATGTTCCTGGGATGGTTGAGGGGGATTTGTTGTTGGTGGTGGTTGGATGGGGAGTGTTGGATTTAGAGGACTGCTCGAGGGGTGATGAGTTGACGGTGATGACAGGCTGCTCCTGAGCGAGGAAGCCATTTCCCACATCGAGTTGTTGATTGTTTGTATCCAACGAAAAGTTCATATCAGGGATCATAATCTGATCAAATAATCCCTCCTCCATATCCGTCTGCCCACCAAAATCCCAGGTTGAAACATCAAGTCCCTGACAGACAGCTTGCGTATTAAAGTCGTAATCAAGAGGAAGAAGATCCAAGAAGGGAGAAACGTCGCCAAAAAGACCAAAGTCATCAGACGGCGCCGGGGCACTGACGAGACTACCAGGACATGGCCGAGGGTCGGACACAGCAGGCGGCTGATGCACACGCTGCTGCCATTGATTCAAGTTAAGGGGGGCGCGGCCTCCCTACGTCTGCAGAGAGGCCGAGTTGGCTAGAGAGGGAAGAGAGAAACGGACGGTGGGAGAGTCCGTTGGTGTTGATGATGAGAAAAAGAGAGGGAGGATGGAGGTGAGGTGGGAGGGTATTTTTATATTCGAGGTCTGGGTGTACAGTGTGGGTTTACTCGCGCTAAGAACGTTCCGTGTAACAGGTGCTTGTTGCCGTGGAGCCGATCGGTGTGAGACTGTCGCTCGGAATCACCGTGTTTGTCGTCGATGCGATAGGATAATTAGGATGAATATTGGGCTGCGCATTTAGGTCTGACTCAGAGGCTTGATTATTGCAGAGATCGACACGGGCTATGGCTACAATGGAAGCAATATGAGATGCTGATCCTATGCGGGTTTCTCGTAAGAATTGCAGTGCAATTGATTGTCAAGATTTCCAATTGGACTCAATTGAGTTAATGCTAACGTTAGAACAAAAACTAAAGTGAATAGAATTCAACTATCCCACCCATTGATACATATCTACAACCAATCTCGCGGAGCCTTACAGGGCGAGGTGCGAAGGACGGAGGCTCCGCGGGCCCGAAAGCCCGATGTAATACGATGTACGACAAAGGCGTATGCTGATAACGTGGGGATGGATCCTCCGATCAAACGACATTCGGGGATCTTCACCGGTTCGATTGTCTCATCATGGTTTCGGATCTTGAAGCTGTTGAGGCCGAGCTTTTGTCTTCTCGGAGACCTTTTAATTTATATAGTCCAAAGATACACAGGATGGAATTTTTAAGAATATTAGGGAATTAGTAGAAAGATAACAATTACATGAAACGCAACAGTCCTGAGTACTTGAACCTGATGGAAACACCACATTCACCTGGTCTGGATGGTCTGGTCCCGGGTAAGCCGATTGCTTATGCAACCACCATCAAGAACAAAGACCTTTCAACAAGTCGCTGGTATCATCTCTTAACAAGTTTGACAAACGTTATACTATCAATGTATCTAAGATAAACCTGTTAGTTGAGGTATAAAATCAACTCTCCCATTGGCCTGATGTTTTATCCCCGAATCTCACTACAACTGCGCCCTCCACTTGTAGGGCTGTCTGAAAAGCTCGCCTTTATTCCCTCAGGTTACAATAGACCACTTAAACGGGACTAAAGAAGCATTTAACATGCCATGTTTTCGCTTCCTTCGTGTCAATCTGACGCCCTTTAGGGACCTTCCCTTTTAACGAGGATTTGGACATTGTGATTCTTTTGGTTAGATGAGGTATTTAAGTAGGCAAAGATCCAGATCGAACAAGCAACCCATCAATCGAGTTATTACCAGCAACTACATACATAGCAAATCACTCTGATCAACGAATCAGCATTATCAAAATGACTACAGACTTCCACTTCCGCGTCGCAACCACCAATGACGTCCCTCGTCTCCAGGAACTCATCCAAGCTGCATTCCGTTTCACAGACGCTCACATCGACTGGATCGGTTCGCCCGAACTCGCCTCAACTTTCACCATCGACATATCCGTCATCCTCGACAGGGTCACATCCCCAGACAGCAAATTCCTCATCGCGAGCGTCACCCCAGACGGTCCATCAATCGGGTGCGTCAACATCTTTACAAAGACACCCGAGTATGGCCGAATTGCTTTACTCGCTGTTGATCCCACACTGCAGCGTGGAGGCCTGGGACGAAAGCTTGTTCAGCAAGGAGAGGAGTATCTCACGCGGGAATTTGGGGTGGGCAAGATTGGGTTGAATGCACTTGTTACGAGAAAGGAGCTTATTAAGTGGTATGAGAAGCAGGGTTATGTTAGGACGGGCGAGGAGTCCAAGGTGCCTATTGAGAGAGCTGGACCTGACTCTCCTGCGGAATTGGTGTTTGTTGAGATGGATAAGATTATTGCTTGAAGTGATGATGTTACCATATGGAATAGTTGAGGATGGATGGAGATGAACGAGAGTTGGACAAGGTGAGTTACCTTCTACGAGACTGTGCTCAGGAAGCTAATCAAGAGTTTAGTGAGCCGTGATAGTTTGTTCTACCATTGCATTCTCAAGCCCAAGTATACTTCGCTGCGTATAAGTGAAGTGTCACAATATGTGCCCTTTGGATGATGGAAGCTGCTTTCTGAAGGATCAAGAGATGAAGATGAGATTGAGCAGACACAGCAGCTCCCGCTCTAACTGTCGGAGTTGCCGTGAATGAGTATTGCCCACTTGTCATTTAACGAGGACAGACCAACAGCTCTGATTCATGCGCGAGAGGCAACCAACCATCCAAGTACCACAAGACGTCTTTTCTTCTAGAACCCGCACAATTTCCGTCTTCTGCCCTTGTGCTTTATTGCGCCTCACTCAAACATTTCCAACACCGCGGCGTTATGTGATCCAAACACATACTCAGCCTACGCACAGAGCCACGTCACGACGACCTTCAGAAAACGTTGCCAAGAATTAATGTTACGCAGCTTGAATATCCAAGACCAATCGAAATTCGCCGAACTCATCGCGTTGAACGAGGCTCAAACACTACAGGGCTCAAACTAATCAATTGCCAAGACATGATTTTTCGTAAAGATGGGATAGAAACGCGTGGCTAATGAGGCTGTGGTATCTCCAGTTCCATCACTTTTACACGAATCACAGTGAGCACAAATGTTTGTTTCTCGAAGAGGAAACACCTCACGCGACAGTTGAAATGAAGCATAAATTACTGGAGCTGGGGAAGTGGAGGGTGTTGCGTGGCCTGGGAAAAAAAGCCACTGACGATCAAGCTTCTTTTGTGGATGTTGTTGATCTTTTTTCGACAAGTGCCGAACCCTGCTTCTTGTATGTCACTCAACCTTGGACATACGACACATCAGACCAGGGATACATAGTAAAGTTCAAGCTTGATGCAAGTCGGGAAAAATATAAGCATAATCAGCCAAGCTATGTACTGTAGCTTAATTTTTATGCTTTTGTTCACTAAAGTTGATACAAGCTCGCCCAGAGCATTGGCGTGCCATGATACCCCAGACCTAGATGCATTACTCAGAAGCACAATAAATCTTGTTTGTGGAGCTTGCAGCCCAACGCTTTAACAATGACGCTTCGCCAAGAGAGTAGAAGCGGAGCAGTGAGTTATCATTAAACACGACTTGCAGGGAATCAATTGGTGGGCAGATTGCAGCTTGGCATTACGACTGCCGGTGGCTTGGTCTTGTAACATGGGCTCGAGCATGGGTTGGTCCTTTAAGCTCAGGCTGCGGTTGACGATCATCGGGAAGTGACATGCAAAGAGACTGTCAGTATGTAAAACATGAATCGGTGAGGCGAGGCGAGGTTTTGTATAAATGTCCAGTCTTGTCCTCCAATTCGTTCTCACAACATCATCACCATCACCATCAACTCAATCACCAGCACAACAGCTTCAATCCAACACACAAAACTCCCATCACCAAAACAAACACCTTCAAAATGTACACTTCCACCATCGCCCTCGCTCTCGCCCCCCTTTTCCTCCTCGCCAACGCAGACATGAGTCTCGACCGTGACGACGTCCCTCGACAATGCACCTCCATCTGCGATCCCATTGTCCAGCTCACAAAGCGTTGCGACACTGATCTCCCAGGAGATCGTGACCGCGAAGAAGACCGCCTTGAAGCCCAGTGCATCTGCACAAACAACTCCTTCAACGTCGCCCGTGTCGCTGCTCTTTGCGCCGACTGCATTCACCAGAACGTTCGTCGGGACCGTGACGACGACGATGATGATAAGCGCGACGACACTGAGGGTAAGTTCTCTTTTAATTATCCATAAATTATTCTAACTCTTTTAGAAATCGATGATATCCTCTACACTTGCGGTTTCTCGTCTACTACATACGTCGCCTCTGCCGCCTCAACTGCTGTCTCAAGCATCACGGTCGATGCTACTCGACCCACGGATGCTTCTCAACTGACCACCACCATTAACGGTGGTTCTCGAACCCGTGATTCCAACGGGGCTTCTGCAACCGGCGATGCTTCTGCTACCGATGACTCTTCCAGCCCTAACGAGACCAATGGTGCTGCTGCCATGGCGCCTTATGGAGTTGCCGGTGCTGTTATCGGTGCTGCTCTGCTCCTTGCTTAAGTTGGATGGTTTGGGCTTTGGTGAGAGGGTTTGATGGGATGTTGGGAGGAGCTGGGGGTTATTGTTTGAATGATGTACGAAATTCTATTCTTGGGGGGATACGATTAATGAAATAGTCGCTGTTTATAAGAGAATACGAACTATCAATGTAAGAACCATATACCCAGAGAATGTGAACAAATAAAACAACATACGAGTTTTATCCTAGCCGACCAGAAAATCGAATCATATGACCATGTCCGTGACTAGGTAGGGGATTATACGCTTGAGTTTGGGCCTGAAGCCGAATTTGGAGCTCGGGACTGTACACACTGATGTTGATATCGTGTTTGGGTATCTTGCATTTCTGCAGCTTGAGTTAGATGCGAGGCCAATGGATTGTATAATAATGAATACCAGGAAGAGGGTATGATTTTAGTGAAGGGACCTTTTGATCTTGGGAAGAGACTTGTTCAATCCATGGTTTTGGTGTATTAGTCTTGTCGCAGGGTCTCCGGGGAGCCACTATCAAGGCTTCAGAGTGATCAAATCCAAGTACACTACTATTTTATCTATTCCTTCTATTGTATATATCATCTCATTACTTTTCACCCGGCGTTGAAGCCGCACAACCGGCTCATTACCTTCCAGAAAGACGCTTCTCCAGCCATCGGAAAGGCACATAAAACACCGAACTCATAACAAACGCAATCTCAAACCCAATATCACCAGTCGTCTTAGCAATCGGTCCAGTCCACCAAGCCTGCGCCATACAAGGCACAACCAGCGAATAGCAAATAACACCCGCAGCGATAGCCGCAATGCCAAGGGGTAGTTCAGACGCAACGTTCCAGATACCATGGTCGTATGAATCCCAGCGACCGTTGCGGAAAACGAGATGCTCAACTGTGACGATGCCGATGAAGGATGCGGACCAGTAACCGATGAGAGCAACAAAGTTCTCGAGGTTGACGAAGAAATCGCGCTGGGCTCGGAGAGCGGTAGGGATGACGATGACGGTCACCACGACTGCGAAGGCGTATCGAGGGATCTTGATAAGGCCTGGGATGAGAGTCTGGAAGTTGAGCGTGATAGCGTACATGGTACCGCCCGTGTTGCCCAACAAAGTGAGGGAGAGAATCACAACGACAAACTTGCCAAAACCACCAGCGCTGGAAAGCATAGCTGCGAGAACACCTCCAACAGCTGTTTTACCATAGGCTTCTGACCACTCGGGAACATTGGGAAGAGCTCCAGCAACAGCAGCTCCAAGGGTCATGAGAAGGATGGTGGGTGTGACGAGGCCGAGGTAACTGTATACAAAGACTCGCCATGAAGGAACCTTGGGATCGAAATATGTCGTAAGATCACTCGCAATAGCTGCCCAAGGAATCATGTAACTCGCAACAATCATACCAAAGCTGAGAACAGCTGCTGCAGTCGCCGGTGTCGCAGGAGTAGCCTGCTTAGAAAGCTCCGAGCCGCCGCACCCAGTTGCGATAGTAATAGCGATGATGGCAGGAATGAAGGCATATGTCTCATAGTAATGCAAAACCTTGAAACCACAGAATGAAATAAAGAGCGACAAAATACCAATGATGACAATGCCGACATCGGGACTCAAGTGCCCGCTCGACACAGCAGAGAGACATTGTCCACCGACGACAAAGATGATAACCATGAAGCCAGTGAGGGTGGCGAGGTTGAGAAGAACAGGGACAGAGACGAGATATCGACCAAAACTATACCGCGCCTGAATCATCTGCCTCATTCCTGTCTTTGGTCCAAAAGTAGCAAGATACGCAGGTCCAACAGTCGAGAAGAGACAAAAGAAGAGGATAATGAGCGCAGAGTCTCTCAAGCTGAGGCCATACACCAAAGGACCCAGCATGCCAAAAGTGATGCTATATCGACTGTTAACGCTTGTAACTTGTCTGGTTTAATTAATTAATTAAGTACTCACCCGAGAATATTAGAGTTGATGGAAGCCCAGACGGTAAAGATGTTGTAGAAGCGTGTTACGGTGCGCTCTTCGATAGGGATGGGCTGGATACCCTTCTCTTCGACTCTTCCCATACGCAGAGCCTTGTGGAAAAGAGCCGCTGCCTTGAGACTCTCAACGTCGCTGTGATCCTCATCCGGAGGCATGCTCCGCTCTGGAGCAGTATCTGTTTTTGAGGCCATTGATATTTAAAACACCAAAATGGCGATGAAGCAATAAAAAGCAATTAAGGGAGTTGAGGTGTGACTGAGTCTTATAAGAGTCAGAGGCAAATCGTCAAATTAATCGGTCGCCCCAGTCTCGGCTCCGGTTCCGCCCTTTTTTTGCTACATCTCCTCACTAGTAGTTTTTTATGTACGAGAATGCTTTCATTCGCCAATCGGAGCAGGTGTTAGTGTCTACTAACGCAATTCTGCGGGATAAACGTCGCAGATGGGGCTCTTGAACGGCGGAAAGTTAATATTGACAGGAGAAATGCCTGATGTTGCTGATTCTAGCTTTGCTAGTGAACTATATATTTTGAATGTAGCGTGCGTAGGTAGGTGAAGTAAATATCGTCTTTATGGCTGCAATGATACTAACGATGAGCCATGTCGCTATCGAATATTCCACACATGTTCTGCATCCCTCTAAGAGGCCGTTGGTCTTCCATTAAGCACCGTCTGTGGCGGAAACTAATCTTCCTTCCATTCGCCTCCATCATCACGCCAAGAAGAGTCTCGACCACCACACACAAGATAAGCAGCTCCCATCTTTGTACAAGCTTAACCTGCCTCGTGATCTGAAAGCTTCGTTATGCCCAGAAGACAACCCCCATTACTCATTGGCCTTTCTTGCTTCGGAAGAATCCTCCGACAGCACCCATTAACCCTCCGAGTCCTTTCTCATGACTATCACTCGCTAGACCTCCTCTGATCCACCCCGGTAGTTTGCCCCGGATTCGCTCCGTGCCATACCGTCGATCCACGAGGACTATCGCCGCATAGTCGCCCCGGTGCCGGATTGCACGGCCGATACTCTGGTTCACGGCCCGCATGCAAGCGTTTTCGTAAAAGTCCCGCGCCGTCTGTTTCCCCCGACTGAGGGCTTCTTCTTTTGACACGCCCTGCGCCGTGAGGTTATTCTGTGTTGTTGTCTCAATATATTCGATCTTGGCTTTCCAGTCGGGTGATGCTATGTTGGGATAGGGTAGGCCTATGACGATGACGCATCGCCCGAGACGGTCTGAGAAGTTGATGCCTTCAGACATTTTACCACCAACGACACTGAGAAGGAGGGCGCCTTTTCCATTGCTTTTTTCGCCGAGAATGGCGTCGGAGTATTCCTGGAGTACTTCGTCGCTTGATGCGCCTCTTGTTTCTTTGAAGAGGGCTTTACGCGTGCCTAATCGGTCCCAGATTGGCTGTGCATTTGCACCTTGACTCTTTTGCCAGACGGCAACCACTTCATCGAGATATCCATAGCTGGGGAAGAAAATAACAACACCATCTGGTACTAACGAGCACAGGTTCAATATAGCAAGACCCAGCTGTGTAATCATTTCTGTGTCGCCTCGTTTTTGAAAGCTAAACTCGAAAGGCGGCGCACCAGGTCGTGAAGATGCCAGTGTCCAGACACAGAGGTTCTCGGGTGGAATGACATGCCCGCAACTCAGGGTCGTTATTTTATCTGTTCCCAGCGATGGGAATAAGTGGTCTTTGTAATCGTCAAAGGGAGACATTGTACCTCCGGCGAGTACAACAGCTCGCGCGCTGGATGCGATAGAAGAGAATGCATGAGTTGGCGATAAGAGTAAGTAAGAAAGCTGTATATCGGACGCGGATCCCTTAACCTTCTGGTAGAAAATGCGACCTTCAGAGCTGAGGTTTGTAAGAGCGATGAGAAATGATACCAGGCTGTGAAGCACTGGAGTACTTGATCTGGGTGTTTTGGTATTGGCATCTTCGCTCTCGACATGGGATATGTAGCTCTCAATCTTGAAGGCAAGCTTTGACTCTTGAATGTACTGGATCAGCTCAAACATGTTGATCTGGTCGATACCCTTTGGTCTTGTGAGATCGTTAGGGTCTACTATGCCATGTTCTTGCTGTCGAGGTGTTAGACACTACTTTGTCTGTGAAGAGGAGACTGACCTTGAACTTGAGAGCCCCATCCATCCACTCACTGAGGCCGTCAATGACTCTTCCCACTCGGCCGACATTGACTCGGTTGACGCCCTTTAACTTTTTGCCAAACTTCTTCACATACACACCCAACATCCCTCGTCCTCTTCGCAGATCACTCAGCTTAATCTCAGCTGCATGCACATTTGCAACTGCATCCATGATATTATGCGCCTCGTCAATGATGACAACGCTACCTTCCAGCTTAACGCCGAGAGCATCTCTGGCACTCTTCTGCAGTAACAGAGGATACGGGAGTGTGATGATCTCAGCACCTGGGAGGGCAGTTCGTGATGCGTAGTAAGGACAGATAGCTAGTGACTTGCCCAATTGATGGAGATCTTCAATATCAGGAAGTGTCGCCAAAGCCGAATCGCGAAACTGGTGGGTCTGTGAGAGAAGGTCCTCTTTGGGGACGAAAGGACACTTTTGTCCTGACTTTGGTTGCTGGAGTTCTGAACATCGATCATTGATGGCTTGGACAGAGCCGAGGCGTGACACTGCGGGATTGATGCATAATCTCTGTCGCGATGACAATGGTAAGAGCTTGACTGCCTCGGTTTTCGTCTCTTCGTTCTTAGCGAGTGACGTCGGTAGTGAAGGCGGAAATAAAGGGCGGCGTAGTTCGGTGATAAACTGCGAGAGTTGAGAATGTGTTCTTGACGTGTAATAGATCTATTGATGTTACTATCGGGAGTTTACAGTTCATTGAAGATGTTCGCACCTTGATTTCCTCCTCCAGCAGATCATCTTCCTCTTCAGGCTTCTTGAGACCTCCCAAGCCAATACTAGCGAGGACTTCTCGTGTCTCTTTGCTTAACCCAGACAAAGCATCCTGGGGTCCAGCATCGCGATCATCAGGATCGTCAAGCAGCCACTCGGCATCCTCGTCTTCTACACGTGGCTTGCTTGGAAGATACTCATCGACACGGCGACGTTTACGGGCGCGTTCTTCTTGTGCTTTTTCTTTGAGACGAAGGGTTTCTAAGCGCTTTTCTCGTTCCTCCCATCGAGTCACGAGTTCTTCTCGTTTGCGACGCAGGAGCTGTTCAACGAGCCAAGACGGTTCATCTTTGTAAGTTTCTGCGGATTCTTGTATTGATGCCTCGAATTGATTGGATTTGTGGTTGCGAAGCCATGTTAATGAGGCGCAGATGAGGGAAAGTGATTTCCCCTGTTTGATGTTAGTGCTACGTGTACGACCTTGAACATGATCAAGGTATCACCAAGATACACCGATCAAGTTCATAGATGCACTCACTGTACCGGTTGGGCTCTCCAGGATGCCAACTTGCCCGTTCCCAGTCTCCAAAACATTGTAGACCGCCTTCATAAATTGCTCCTGAACATCATAAGGCGTGTACGGATGATGGAAGTCCAGCTTCTCGAGATCTTTTGCGACGCTATCCACGTTGATTTGCGCCATCTCAGCTACTGAATCATATAACGTCGCCGCGTTTAAGTCGCGTCCAAGATGAATCGCAATTAACTGCCCGTCATTGGTGGATCCTCCATCAACTCGACCACGATCAACCCACGAGATCACATGACCCGCAACTAACCTCTGCCCCACCACGCACAGCCATTTTCTGTTAGGGTTGTCCTGCCCTCGTCTAAGAATTTCGAAGGTGCTGCTAATTACTTGCAGATTCTCACCAGCCGTTTTCAAGTTTTCGACTGTGAACACCGGAAAAGTCGACAACCACCACCACAGCCGTCGCCATGCCTACCCGTTTGTCAAAGACCCGCAAGCAGTATGTCCTCATCCCCCTCGCCGTCGACGAGGTTGGTAGTTGAGAGAGACCGCGTCTGTTTCTGTTCCTGCAAAGAATCAGAAATGGACCGCTGGAGCTCACAATAATCGCCCTTTGTCGGCGGCTGCTCTCGAATCCGACGAGAATACACCGACTCGAATAACGAACTTGTGATGGACTGACTTTGTGAACCAGCCGCGGTCACGTTTCCGCCGGTAAGGGACGTGTCGGAAAGCACCGCAAGCATCCCGGTGGTCGTGGTCTTGCTGGTGGTCAGCACCACCACCGTACCAACATGGACAAGGTTCGACAGGACGATATCAATGAGACGAGAAGAACGCGAAATGGCTGACTCTGCGATAGTACCATCCCGGTTACTTCGGTAAGGTTGGTATGCGATACTTCCACAAGCAGCAGAACCACTTCTGGAAGCCCATCATCAACCTTGACAAGGTACATACAAACCCCGCGCGACTCGAGCAAACCAAGTCGCAAATTTTTCAGACATCTAACTGACCCCCAATAGCTGTGGTCTCTCGTTCCCCAGGAGACCCGTGACGCCTACGTCAAGGGCGAGAAGAAGGACACCGTCCCCGTCCTCGACCTCCTCCCCCTCGGTTACTCCAAGGTTCTCGGCAAGGGCCGTCTCCCCGAGATCCCCCTCGTCGTCCGCGCCCGCTGGGTCAGCCGTCTCGCCGAGGAGAAGATCAAGAAGGCCGGTGGTGTCGTTGAGCTTGTCGCTTAAGCAAGCAACAGTTCTCTAAATGTTGTGCTTGCTAGGAGTCGGTTGGGCTTGTATGGGAATTTCAAACGGAAAAGAATCTCCAACCCGGTGAACAGCTGGATAATGGAGGACAGGTATCCTGCGCTGAAAATATTGGCCAGGAACCTAGGTCGGTCGGCTTCGGGCATTGCATCAGGGACTCTTGCACGGAGTTAACGAAATAAAAAATCGATTTTCGCCCATGATTATGAATGATATTTGTTTTCTTAATTCATGTGACTGTCGTTACTCTATGCTCCGTCATGTTCTCCTCCAGTGAAACCTTGATCAACTGGGTATTACAGTCATGCTGGCTGTGTAAAGATATCTAGCCAACCGCCTCCATAACACCATACGCAAACCCCAACGCCAATCCATGCTGCTATCATTACATTAGTGATACATTATATTCTTATTAATACTCCGAAGTCATTGCCTCCTCGTTGTCCTGTCGCTCGGCCTCAATATCACCCAGTTGCAGAAAATCATGGTTCAAAGCTTCTGCAGCCGTGATTCTCCTGCTAGGATCCAACTCCATGCACCACTCAAGGAAGTTGATAGCCATCTTTTCTTCGTGTGTCAAAGGCTTGTCCTCGGCTCGACATGTGCTCCACATGATGATCTTCTCCATCGAGAAGCCTCCTTGACCAACAGTGGGAATGCTGGTCTCGAAGACGCATCCGTGGAGTAGACCTGCAGCCTTCATGCGTTTGGCGCCAAAGATTGTTGCTATCTCAATCATGGCTTCAACGTCGTCAGCCGAATTGAAAAAGGGGAATCGCTTCGACAGAATGGTAAGGAGGATGACGCCTGCAGACCAAATGTCGATGGCTGTCGACTGCTCTGTGCACTTGAAGAGAACTTCAGGGGCTCGGAAACCTCGAGTGCCTGCACGATTGGCGCGGCGCGATGATCGTGTGTCGGACTTGGGATAGCCAGTTTGGGGTGTCGCAGCATTCTGCGCCCAAACTGAGTTCGTCTGGCGATTTTTGCGGACCTCTCGGGTCTCATGACAGAGACACGGTTTGGCATCAGAGCCTTCCCTCTCCGCAAGACCAAAGTCGACAAGAACACCACGTTGGGTGTTTGGGTCGTAGAGGAAGTTGGTAGGCTTAATGTCTCGGTGAAGAATCTTGTGGTCGTGAACACTTTTGAGCGCGGTGAAGAGTTCTCGGAGATAGATGGAAATTTCAGTGACGGTCAAGTCGCGGAAATACGTGCGGAAGTCTCCGTGGCGAAAGTAGGGCAGGATGGCCACAACTTGGTCGGTTTCGCGGAAGGCGGTAATGAGAGGACAGACCGAGGGACATTGGCGCAGGTCATGGAGAAGTTCAAGCTCGTTGAGAATTCGTGAGGGACTTGAGGTGACGTAAATCTTCTTGATGGCGACGAAGCGTGCCTTGCGACGAGGACGGTGAGAGACAGGACTGTCGGTTGCATTTGGAGGAGGAGTCCACTTGGACGAGTCGTCTTCATAGTCCCAGCTGTTGTCATAGTGGTCGTACATGATGTCCTCGGCTTTGTATACAGTGGAGAATGTTCCTGATATTGTTTGTGAGTATCAATGGGTGGCATGATGGAGCCTCTGTTGACATACCTTCACCGATGCGTTTAATCAAACGATACCGATTGCGAAAGCCAGGGAAGTCGGCCTGTAGCTTTTCCATGTCTGCTTGAACGGTTCGATCAACAGCTTCATCCTCGGATGACTCTTCAGCTGCCTCATCTTCCTCCTCCTCTTGAGTGTCCTCTTGTTGTGGTTGTTGGCGATGACCCTGGTGTTGTTGTTGATGAGGATGCATTTGTTGGTGTTGATACGCCTGCTGAAGAAACAGCTCAACGCGCTCGTCTTCTTCCATTGGTGCAGCTTCCTCGGTGCGGTCCTCCTCTTCCACCATCATCTCCGTATCTTCCGTCCTCAGATCCTCGTGGATATCGAAGTTCTCGTCATCATTTTGATGAACCGGCGTAGTCATGGTCTCGTTTTGTAATACAGAAGGAAAACAACCAGCAAAAACTAACTTGAGCTGCGTGTACAGACAATTCGAACTCTCGTGCAGGTACAGTACAAACAAACTAAGCAAAACAATAAGACGGCGTTACTGGTCGTTTGGAGCAGACCAGAGTTTACATTTGCAGTCGAGGTTTTGGAGGGGCTCCAACCGGATTCATTTGAAGAAAGAAGCCTCGAGGATTGCAGGGGTTTGATAGGCGCAACACGCTATGGTTTTAGCGGGACATGGAGGGGAACGATTCTGATTGGCCCGTCGAACAAAACAAAAACAAACGTTGCCCAGGGCGTGGCTCACGTCCCCTCCACCAAATCTAAATCCATCCCCTCCACCGACTCGGTCCAGCTAGCATTGTCAACACAACACCAACGGTCTGGTTCAACGGTGAATACCCGATCGCGACATATAGCCGGCGCATAAGGAACGGCGGCTTCTTCATTATTTTATGATACCCTCCCGATTAGGCTTCTAACGTTCTCACTCCACAGCTTCGTTTCTTATTTGTATTTTGTCGCTCGCTCCTTTGCGACGACACATTCGAATCGCCCGCCATGAATACGATTGACTTTGACCTTAACGATGCCCTCAAGCACTACATGTCAGACCCGTCCAGCATCGCCACACCCGAAGCTGACGGTGCTCTGTTCGACTGCGAAAATGACCCCGAGGCTCTCACCCTCCCCGTCGTCAACTCTGTGTTAAACCCCATCGTCGACGCTGTCGCCGATAACCCAGATGCAATTATGCGCGCCTCCCACATGGATTCGTTGCAGTTACTCCTCAAGTTAGCCCCCTCTTCCCTTTACTGTACCCCCGATACATCGACCTCTTTTGGACGACATTCTGAGCTAGAAAATCCCAGATATACAGGACATCTCCCCACCCACGCCCTCAGCAAGATCTTTGATCTCGTCATGAGTGGCTTGAGCGCAGAGGCCGACTCCGTACACTCCGATACCGATTCCCCCGACGAACAGGACTCAGTGCCCCACCATAAGAAGCTCCTCGAGATATTCGGTTTTCTTCTCCAATGGACTATCGCTGCTGTCGAGACCAAGGCCGCCGAGAAGTCTTCAGCTGCGCCAGTCGCCAGAGGTCGTGGAAAGGCCAAGAAAGGATCCGCAAAAGATAAAGAAGGAGTTTGGGACTCGGCTACACAGCTGCAGGCAGCTCTGGAAGTCATGTGCAAGGTCCTCAAGCTCAAGCTCTCCAAGATCTTCCTTACAACAAGTGAGAGAGATACCTTCATTGGTCTTCTTACTCGACCTGTCTACATGGTTCTGGAGAGTGAGCAGCGAGTCAAGACAACGACTATCCGAATGCACTGCTTCAAGGTCCTCTGCACTGCTGTCAAGCACCATGGCCATGGATATGGTATGTATTGCAATGTATATAATCTTATTGAGAGGCTCACAATTGGTAGCGGCGCAAATCAACATCATTCAAAACTTGACTTACTTCGAGCACTTGTCGGAACCCATGGCCGAGTTTCTACATATTCTAGCCGAGACATACGACTACCCTCAGCTCGCTGATGAGGTGCTACGAGAAATCAGTAACAAGGAATTCAACTCCAACGATACACGAGGGCCCAAGTCTGTTTCTTCCTTCATTGCCAAGCTTTCCGAGCTGGCACCGCGATTGGTGATCAAGCAGATGACCATGCTTGCAAAGCAACTAGACAGCGAAGTACGTTGGCAAGAATATGGCAGGACTTTGGCTAACAGACCCAGTCATACACCCTTCGATGCGCCCTCATTGAGGTCTGTGGAAACATGGTAGGCTATCTCAGCAAGCAGGATGAGCGCAGCGAGAACCACAAGTCACAACTCAACGCCTTTTTCGACGTGTTGGAAGAGCGATTCCTTGATATCAACCCGTACTGCCGATGCAGAACCCTTCAAGTGTACATGCGACTTTGCGATCTTGAACAAAAGTTCCCCAAGCGACGGCAAAAGGCAGCCGAGCTCGCCTGCAGGAGTTTGGAAGACAAGAGCAGCAACGTCAGGCGTAACGCCATCAAACTACTGGGCACACTCATCAAGACCCATCCTTTCACAGTCATGCACGGCGCACAGCTGAATAAAAAGGAATGGCAGGGTCGTCTAGACAAGGTGCAAGAGGAATTGGATGCTCTCAAGCCTCCCCCTGGAGTGCCCGGCTTTGGAGGCGACCAGGCCAACACAACTGTTGACAACGAGCTTCTGGACGAGGCCACACAACTTGAATCTCCACGAAAGCCTACTGAGATGACTGAAGAGGAAAAGGTCGCTGCTATCAAGAAGGCTCAAGAGGAGGCTGCCACAAGTGAGGCCATTGAGAAGCTCACTCTTACCAGGAGGTACTACAACGAGGCGCTCAAATTTATCGACGTTATCCACGATGCGACAACTACCATTTGCCAGCTCCTCGGCGCAAGGAATAAGAGCGAGGTCATTGAGGCCATCGACTTCTTCGAGGTCGGTGATGCGTACAACATTGAGCAGAACAAGGTCGGTATCCGACGTATGCTTCGTCTCATCTGGACCAAGGGCAACAGCGATGAAGGCAAGGGAGTCCAGACACACCTGATTGAGTGTTACAGGCGGCTGTTCTTCGAGGCCCCTGACTCGTTCAGTCCTAACGATGCGGCCAACTACATTGCGCGCAACATGATCAGTCTGACATTCGGCGCCACACCTGCCGAACTCACTTCGCTTGAGCAGCTCCTAGCAACGATGATGAAGGGCGGCATGATTCCCGAGATTGTTGTCAACAAGCTCTGGCAGGTCTATGGCGTGCAGAAGCGAGAAATCTCACGTACTCAGCGACGAGGTGCCATCATCGTCTTGGGAATGATCGCGACTGCTAACCCGGAGATCGTTGTGGGTGAGATGGAGACCATGCTTCGAACTGGTCTAGGTCCACATGGGCGCAACGATCTCCAGCTGGCCAAGTTCACATGTATTGCTTTGAGGCGAATCAACCCCTCGGGACGACAAGCCAAGGACTCTACTGCCAAGTTCTCGCGACTTCCCAACGACCACGCTGTGTCAGTCAGACTTGCCGCCATTACCGAGGTGCCCTCGGACAGCAAGGAGTGGTACGGAGTGGCAGAGCAAGCCATCAACGCCATTTATGCTGTTTCTAAGCATCCCGATACCCTCTGTTCAGATCTCATTCGACGCAAGACACGGCAGGTGTTTGGACAGTCTCGCTCTCCGCCGGCTTCACAGCCCACTTCACAACCCAGCTCCCGACCCGGTTCGCGAGACGAGACCAAGGCTGCGCCAACAGAAGACCAAACTTCAACCCAGGGCGAGAAAAAGAAGCGCGAGAACGCGATCGCTCTATCACAGCTTCTGTTCATTGTTGGCCACGTCGCCATCAAGCAAATTGTGCACCTTGAGCTGTGCGAACTCGACTTTAAGCGCAGAAAGCAAGAAAAGGAGAAGGCGGCGCCTGCTAAGGATGACAAGGAAAAGGAAGATGCGGATGAGCTTGACCTCATCGGAGGTACAACAGAAGATGACTTTACAGAAGCCATGGCGCATATTCGTGAGCGCGAGCTTCTGTACGGGCCCAGCTCGCTGTTGACTGTATTTGGTCCCCTGGTTTCCGAAATCTGTGCCAACAACACGACATACGCCGACAAAGGACTCCAAGCCGCGGCGACGCTCTGTCTCGCCAAGCTCATGTGCGTGTCGGCCGAGTACTGTGAGACAAACCTTCCCCTACTCATCACCATCATGGAGCGATCTCCAAACGCTACAGTCCGAAGCAATGCTGTGATCGCGCTGGGTGATATGGCTGTCTGCTTCAACCATCTTATTGACGAGAACACCGACTTCTTGTATCGCCGACTGGCTGATGACGACGTGTCGGTCAAGCGAACATGTCTGATGACACTGACCTTCCTGATCCTGGCTGGACAAGTCAAGGTCAAGGGTCAACTTGGCGAGATGGCCAAATGCCTGGAGGATGAGGATCGCAGGATCGCGGACCTGGCGAGAATGTTCTTCACGGAGCTCAGCACCAAGGACAATGCTGTGTATAACCACTTTGTGGACATGTTCAGTTTGCTAAGTGCTGGTGGCGACATGGAAGAGGAGAGTTTCCGCAGGGTTGTCAAGTTCTTGCTTGGCTTTGTCGAAAAGGTATGTCAATTATGTTTAGTTGGACAAGCAGTAATTAACGGATCAATTAGGACAAGCATGCCAAGCAGCTGGCTGAAAAGCTTGCGGCTCGACTTGGCCGATGTGAGACAGAGCGACAATGGAATGATGTTGCATATGCGCTGGGCATCTTGCAGCATAAGAACGAGGAGATTACGAAATTGGTGGCAGAAGGCTACAGAGTTGTTCAATCCTCGGCTTGAGTGTGTTGAATACTCATGTTGGGATTGGGTACAATGATGGTATGAGTGATGTGAAATTGGATGTAATGATGAACATATAGATGGCGGTAGATGGCGGTTGCTTGTGTTCTTGCAAAGATACCAGTGTTTTTGGATAATTTTGGTATTTTGAAGTTTGTGTTGCCTCCACTTTAAAGACTTTTCATTGTTGCTTGTTGAGAGGAGTTGAGGTTGTATGTGGTTGGAGTATGTATGTACAGTAGGTTATTTGGCGGCTATTATGTTTCACGATGTCACTACGTATTATGTCACAAGCTCCGATACTCAAGGACAACATAGTCGTTTGGAGTATGTAACAGTTGCAACAAAACTTACACCGACAAACTTGACCCAAAATACAATGGGCATGTGACTGAATTGTGCATTCTGCTCGAACTGGTGATGTATTACTGCATCCCGAATTGATCTAGGGTAGACACGACACGCCACCAACTGAGGCCACTTCTGTGTCGCGAGACAAGGAAGCTCGGAGCCCCACACGAGCTGTGTCCAAGTGATGATAGCCTCGGCCATGAGCGTCCGTCATCAATTTAGTCTATTGACAAAGGAATTGAGTTGATTCAAGAGGGAGACAAAGAGTTGAGGTGTTTGCTTGAGGGAAAGGGGGGTATGAGGGTGACTAACCTTTGTCCTTGAACCCTAAAAGTAACCTACTGTACCTTACACTTACAGACTGTCTGTCATTTTCTATGGATGTCAATCTTGCTAAGCTGCTGCCCGTTGATGATTGAATGATCTGAGTCGTGACGGGGGTCAGCTCCAGGTACAAAAAGGGCGGGTCTTCCCACCTTTGCTTCTCTTCGCGGCAGTCAAATCGAGCCATCATAGGACGAGCCTGATGATTCTTTTTTACATGATTGGTTCACTTGTGGTATGCTTCTTTATCCCCTTGCGAGTTTGCGGATAATTACTGATGCTGGTTTACAGGGCATGCACCATCTCCTCTGAACAACAAGATATATCAGCAACTTTGACGATAGCATCGTCTATTCTTGGCTGACACATTTCCCCCGCGTCTCGTCTCGTGTGACGACAAGAGTCTGTAACAGTGCATTGGACTTGAACAAGCTGCTCTTTTGTTTCTTATTCTTATTCTTCTTTGACAAGATAGATCAAGGAAAAAAGAGAGATAGTGAAACATAAAAGTTGCTTACTATTCAATCTTGTCCAACTCTTGTCTATTCTATCGCATCACGTCACATCTGTTTTCCCCGGTGCTTGGACCAACGATCGCGATCGCGGAGACAAAATCCACAGCGCCACCACTCACCGAGTTAGTTAGTCTACGCGCCGGGATTACGTTCCAGCGTACTCCGGATAGTGGGCACCCCAGGCAGGCGAACAATTTGTCTGGGCACACGTGATCGTTCTTCAGCGCTCACTCTCAGCGCAGTACAAGGAAGGAGCTGGCCCGCGCTACAGTGCAGAGCTGAGCAGAGAGCAGAGCTGTGCCAACCTATTAGTGCGTCACCTCCTCGACCTCTGTACGAGCTTTGATCAAAGACTTCGACAAAACACCAGCTAAACGATTTGACTTATCAGTACCGATTAATACTTTCAAAAGAAGTATTCAACTTCTCTACTATCGCTCGGAATTATCCATTGGACACTCCATTACGCGATTCTGGTCTTGCGATTCACGTGCGATTTGCTGCGCGCTGATTCACTTCGCGACAACCCTTCAGCTTCTGGTGAGGCCATGGGCTTGATTGCTGCGCCTGCGCCGAGAAGGATAAAAGAAAGGGGAGCTCTCTAGGTATGTTTCCTCGTCATTGGCGATGACTCTTTCTCATCAGCGCGGTCGCGAATCTTTTCTGCCAGCCTTTCTTCATCTCACACATCCCCGTAAATGCATGCTAATGTTCACGATCCTTACAGAAGCTACCGATATCATCGCAAGATTATCTGACCAACATTTTACCTACCCCCGACACAAAATGTTCGACAAAGTCGTCCCCCTGGGCTCGCGCCTACACTACCCCATCATCGTCACCAAACTTCTCAAGAAACCCGGCGACACGATTAAGAAGCAGGAAAGCATCTTTGAATACAAGTTTCACTGGAAGCGCCAGGTCAACGAAGATACCTGGAGTAACGAAACCACATACACCGAGTTTGATAGCCCCGCCGAAGGCAAACTCAAGCTATGGCGCATCCGAGAGGGTCAGGAGATCGCCTCGGACGCGCCCTGTCTGATGGTCGAGGAGGCTTGCGGCCATGAAGTTCAGGTCCAAGGCCTTTGCAGTTTGTGCGGTGCAGACATGACCGAGATCAACTGGGCGAGTGATAACCTCGACACAGATCGCGCCATGATAAACATGAGCCATGACCAGACCGTCTTGAGAGTCAGCGCGAGCGTCGCCACAAAGGCCGAGCACGAGAACCAGAAGCGCCTGCTCAAACAACGAAAGCTAAGCCTCGTCGTCGATCTTGATCAAACTATCATCCATGCTTGCATAGAACCAACTATTGGAGAGTGGAAGAACGACCCGACGAATCCCAACTACAACGCTGTCAAGGACGTCAGGGACTTTCAGCTTAACGATGACGGGCCTCGCGGACTGACGAGCGGTTGCACATACTATATCAAACTTCGACCCGGGCTGAAGGAATTTCTGGATGAGGTATCCAAGATGTACGAGTTGCACGTTTACACCATGGGCACGCGCGCCTATGCTCTCAACATTGCCAAGATCGTCGATCCCGAACAGAAACTTTTTGGCAATCGCGTCATTAGCCGTGATGAAAACGGCAGCATCACTTCAAAGAGTCTTCAACGCCTGTTCCCTGTCAGCACAGACATGGTAGTCATCATTGATGATCGAGCCGACGTCTGGCCTATGAACCGACCGAACCTTATCAAAGTGGTACCCTACGACTTCTTCAAGGGTATTGGCGATATCAACTCGAGTTTCCTTCCCAAACGACAGGATGTACTACCTATACTGAAGTCGAAACCGGTGGACAAGGGCGCCAAGTTGGCCCCGAAAACTTCACCCATGGACGAGATCGTGAGGATGAGTGGCGGAGGCGACAACCTAAAGGTCCAGGCTGCGGAGCAAGAGAAGAGTTTGGAGAAGCAGATAAAGGACCGACCGTTGCTGCATATGCAGGAGGAGCTGGATAAAGAAGATGACCAACAAGACGTGAACGCCAGCGAATCACCGATTATCCATCACCGAAATGTCCTTGTGGATGATGACGAGGAGCTTATTGCGCTCCAAGACCATCTTACAGACTTACATACCTCGTTTTACCAGACATACGATAAAAGACGAGCCGAGAGGAGGGAGAAGGAAGGAACACATCCACCTGCGCATAGCAATACGAGGCGAAGGGCGTCTGTGGACGATGGCGTTGACTTATCCATGGTACCAGATGTCGGTGATATTCTCGATGAACTCAAGTCCAGTGTCTTGTCTGGTCTTGTCATCGTCCTATCCGGCCTTGTGCCCCTTGGAGTCAAGGTGGAAGAATCGGAGATTGGCTTGCAAGCTCAGAGCTACGGGGCTCAAGTGCTGGATACAGTATCAAAGCGAGTTACGCACCTTGTGGTTGCCTCATCACGCCCTCGAACCAAAAAGGTGCAACAGGCAGCCAAGATCCCCAGCATCAAGATTGTCAACCAGAACTGGTTGACTGACTGTCTAAGCCAATGGCGGCGGCTCGAGGAGGCGCCTTATTTTTTAGAGATTCTCGATGCTGATAGGGAGAAGGGAGGGGAGGATACCACGGAAGTCACGTCAGAAGCCGATGAAGCCGAAGATGGGCAGACGGGTTATGAGCTCAAGGATTTCGACTGGGGTGAGGCTGAAGATGAACTTGCCGAGTTCATGGATGAGGATGATGACGACGACGATGAAGACGGAGACAGTATTGCTCCCACTATTACAGAATCCGATGTGGAAACCGTAGACGGACTGAACTCAAGACAGGGTGTCAAACGGAAGGCGGACGTGGATGAGTCTGATGACGATGGGATAGGCGAGAGTGTCCTTGCCAAGAAGCAACGCCTGGCTCGGAATAGGGGTGCGTCCGGTCTACGGTCAATACAAACGCCCAACGGCGACGACCAAGATACAGAAGACGGAAGTCTACCGACACCAGTGCCAACGGGCGACGAAGCGATGGAAGATAGGGACAAGGTCGCTGTGGTAGACCCGGACGTCAGTCAAGATTTTGACGAGGATGAATTGGAGCGGGAGTTGCTAGCAGAGCTAATGGCGGATTGAAGAGACTTGAATTGAAACCTTGAGGGGGGGATGGAGTCAGGCGTGACATGGAATAGGATATTACTTCCCTACCTACCTAGTAAAAAGGAGATAGAAGCATGTATATGAGGGAGGCTTGGGATGGGAGTTGGGTTTGTGATTTATATATAGTTAGCACTGTTAGTATACCCCCGAGATATGGGCAATCAAGTCTTTGAACACGATTTTGCATTGAACTGGTGGATGAATAATCTTTCATGCGAGTAGGTTTACCGAGGAGTCGAGTGCAGATCAACCAGATGGAGCTTGAGGCTGGAAATCTATTACAGTCCGTCGGGGATATTGTCGCCGATTTGTGGTGAGTCAGAAGGGATGATAGACTATCCCGCACTAACAGACATACACAAAATCTGTAAGCTTACGCGATAGTAAATACTACTCAAGAAACCCGCTCAACATCGGTCAATTATCGTGCCGCTTCAATTTCCCAAGACTCTCAGGATTCAACCAATTCATGACGCGGACAGTCTTGCTTTGTAATTGAGAATGAAACAAAGAGAGAGGATCATGCCGAGCGGAAATATGTATAAGAAGGATGAGTTGTCCCTTGAATGAAGAGTTATCAGACAGCAACTCTTGTTCCTATTCAGACAACTTGACTTGAATCTACAACATAAACAACTCTTGTTTTAGATACACACTACAATGGTTCCATTCAGAGGCTTCAATCCTGACACCGACGTCCCTGACCTCTCCGGGAAAGTCATCCTCGTCACAGGAGGTGAGTTTCATCTCAACCACCATATCATATCTACTCAGTTGCTAACAAGACTAGGAACTTCTGGCCTCGGCAGATCTGCCATCCTCACTCTCGCAGCTCACAAACCCTCACACATCTACTTCACCGGCCGTTCCTCCACATCCGCTTCATCCCTCATGTCGGCCATCTCTCCCATCCCAGCAACTTTCCTCGAATGCGACCTCACATCTATTTCCAGCATGCGCTCCGCAGCGTGCAAGTTCACGCATGACCGTCTAGATGTATTTATCTCAAATGCGGGAATCATGGCTCTTAATGGTCTTACCCAGGACGGGCTGGAGCTACAGTTTGGTATTAACCACGTTGGCAACGCTACACTTTTGATGGCTCTTCTACCCATCATGATCAAGACCTCTGAGGAGCCCGGAAGTGATGTGAGGTTTGTAAGTCTCACTTCGCTCGGATACAGAGGCCATCCCAAGAACGGCATCGACTTTGAGACGCTGCATTCAAAGCAGGAAGACATCCTGCTCGGAACATGGGGTCGTTACGGACAGAGCAAACTCGCAAACATCGTGCTTGCAAAAGAGTTGGAGAGACGCTATCCTCGCATCAAAAGCGTGGTCGTCCATCCCGGCGTGATCAACACGGGTCTCGTTACGGGGCTGGGATTCTGGAAGAGGATGTTTGTGTACGTTACGAATCCGACCATGCTGACGCCTGAGCAAGGCGGGTATAACACTGTATGGGCTGCGACGGGGGATGTGAAGAAGGATGAGAAGGCGGCGTTTTACGAACCTGTCGGGAAGAGGAATGAAGGTGATAAAATGTGCTTTGATGAGAAGTTGGGCAAGAAGTTGTGGGAGTGGACTGAGGAGAAGATTGAGAGTGTCAAGTAGATTGGACGTTTGTAAGTTGGACGTTTGTGCATTAGTCACAGTTAGTTAATCAATGCCTTGTAACCTTTTCAATTCCATGCGGTAAAAACCCGTTTCTTAAAACATATATACAAGCCAGTCCCGTTTGTTTAGTTTGTAGTAGGAGGAGGCGTAACAGCAAAAGTCGGCCTCACGAATCTGCATCACATTAATACATATTCCTATAATTTCAGCAAGCAAGAAAACTGACCGGTCACTGTGGTAGACCTTGGCATTGTCGCCGAGCAATTCCTTCTCACGCTTCTGATCGGCTAGGTATCGTCGGACCTGGTCGCGGTCCTCTTCGGCTTGAAGGAGGGGAATGAGGTTGATGCGAGCCCACATCTTTTCACGGGCAAGTTCGCTGGGGGGTGTTAGCTGCTGCTTTGTATTGCCGTAGGTGTTTGTAGTAGACGGTTGATTGTGAACGGTTGATGGTAGTAGAAGACGTACTTGGCCTCGCGCATGCCGCCGATCAGCTTGTACCAGCCGTAGCCCATGATGGCGCCCATTCCGAGGAGGAGAATGCCAGGACGGAAACCCTTTGCGGGGAGGTTACGCTGGAGAGAGTCAGCGTGTCGTCTTGAATCGAAGTTCGTTATTGTTTCCAAGCTCCATCTCTTTCTCGCAATCGGCCATGACGCCGTTCCGCCCTTGAAAACACTCCAACCAAGCCAATTGACCTCCAAAACACCCTCAAAACAATAACCCTCCTCCTGCCGTCCCTATAAACTCCCCAGGCAAACGCACCTTGTACTGGACGGGCTCGTACCCGCCCCGAGGGGGCATATCTTGAGGCATGATGGGCAATTCTATAACTCGGTCGCCGGGTCAATCGAATGTCGCTACTCTAGTATCGTATCGTCCCTCGTTCGGGCGGGCGGGCGACTCGTCGTTCGTTTCGTGGGTGAGGACCGTTTAATTTGGGTTGTGAGGTGATTGATTGAGTTGCCAGTCAATTCCGATTGAAGCCTTGACAGATTACGTAAGGCTACCGGGGAGCTTTTGGGTGATGGATTGTGACAGGGTTACGTAAGCGAGTTGGCCAGTAGACTTGCATGGATTAGCAAAAGGTGAAGGCATCACCATTCATTCATCTTCACTCACTTACTCACAAAGAGGATATTATTTTTTCAATTTAATAAGATTGGGTATAATTGAAAGCACAATGAAAAACAAACTTATAGCTTCGAAGTTATGCTTGCTCACATTCATCCTTTCGATCTCACTCGTTGATCATTGATCAGCTGGCTCACAGTGACTGACAACTCTATCAAAATTTGTTGGCTCTTTCACCTCAGTTTGCTTTGACATTTGCGTTTTAATTTTTCATCACTTACTAGCAGGGTCGATTGTCACGGTTGTTGGCTGTCGAGTTTGCCTCCACCAGTGTTTGTCAACTACAGCCGATTGCTTAACAGAGCAGACTTCCCAGAAATGCGACTACAAATGAGACTATAAAATGCCCCTGGCTCATTCATTCTTTTGCACTTACAGAAATCATCTGATCAACTAATCCTCATCATGGAGAACTTCCCCGATGGTTACAGACCAGACCCTCCCGGCAACATTGAGGTGGTCTGGGAAAAGTGCCACGTTCCCTTGCCAAATATCTTCCCATACCCTCCCAACAAGAGCCCTATCATCCCCTCTACAGACGAGCTAGACGAAGATTGGGCTTTCGCATCTCG
Source organism: Fusarium verrucosum (assembly GCA_013623715.1). Classification (NCBI taxonomy): domain Eukaryota; kingdom Fungi; phylum Ascomycota; class Sordariomycetes; order Hypocreales; family Nectriaceae; genus Fusarium; species Fusarium verrucosum. Next base: position 91,099 of record JABFFJ010000140.1, read on the forward strand.
CCGTGTCGTTGTCTTCTCAAGACCCTGCCACACCCTCGAACTCCGGCGTCAAAAAGACGAACACATGCAGTTCTACTTCTGGACCGCCCTCGACAGATCAAACCGTCGCTTCAAAGACGTCAACGACCCCAACGAACGCCTCTGGGAGTTCCACGACATGCGCGGAATGCTGGCCTGGTAGCGCGAGATCATGCACTCCCCGCATGTCGAAACAACGCAGCAGGCCCACGAGGATGGGCTCTGGCGAAGGGTACTTTTAAGTTCACCCTGGTTCGACTGTCCCATATTTAAAGATCTTCTCATGAAACCGAGTGTAAAGAAGGATGGTGAAGTCAAGAGGGATAAGAATGGTGAGGTGGTGATGAAGCGACGGGATCCCCATTTTGAGGAGCTGGAGGAGGAGTTTTTGGAGAGGTGGTGGTTCAAGGCCTCCAAGTTGCCGTTGAGGAGGTTTGATAACGGGGATGCGGTTTTGCCGTTCACGGCGGAGCATTATAGGGCTATGTATGGGATTAAGGCCATGAAGTGGAAGATTGAAGAGGAAGAGGAGAAGGTGGAAGACCTTGGAGTTGAAGGGGATGATGAAGGCGGAGAAGGAGATGAGCAGCCTGAAGAGGAGTTGACCTTTGAGAAGTGGTTGCAGATGAATATGGGATGAGAGATATGATATGAGCTGATGTCAAGATAGAATCTCATTTTCATCACAGACTAAGTAACAGAACATGTTCCGTCTCTAAAAAGAAGACTATCGTAGACGTGAGTTAAACACTGCCCAATTACCTAACTACGCCTGGTATCATAACTTGTAACTTTCGAGCCAGGTCTTCCCCTATTAAGTGGTGAAAATCTTGCCATCATAGAACCTTCTCTTCAGAGCCAACTCCCGCAACAGGACCCCCATCCTCAACCTCTTCCCGTCGAATATCCTCCTGATCCTGCTGAATATATTTCCCAGGCCTCTTTGCCATGATGGCGTCTTTGTCCTTGATGACAATGACAGAGGGATTCTCTCTGAAGTAGGCATCCATATCTTCAAGCTTCCGGTTTGCTGAAGACATGTTAGAATAACAAGTGCTCTGGTGGGTTCTAGACTTACAAGTTTCTGGGTAAAAGAAGTAGATAATGGGTAGAAAGAGAGTGTTTGTGACGGTCCATACGATCCAGAAGCGCCAGCCGAGGTTCTGGATGCCGATGGGCGTGATCTCTACGACGATGAAGTTTGTGATCCTGTTATTTGTTAGGACAATACTTTGTCACATAGAAAACATACCAATTGGTTCCAGTAGCAAGCGCCGCACCCTTTGTTCGCATAGGGAGGGAGTTTACTTCAGTAGGATACAGCCACGGAACCCCCAACATTCCTGCTCCAAACGAGATGAAGTAAAAGAAGAAGAAAGCCACCGAGGCCGAGCCCAATGCTTCCTTCCTATCACCAACTGCATATCGCAGAAGGATGGTGATGACAAGAAATGACAACAGCTGGCCGGCCGTGGATAGAAGCATAAGCCCTCTACGTCCCCATCTCTCAACAAAAAGAACCGCTGCTGATGAGAAGATAAGGTACGATACAGCGTTGCACGCCGAGAGTAATCGAGCCATACTCTCCGAAAGACCGACGCTGTTGATGAGAACTGTAGGCATGTAGTAACTCATGATGTTAATACCGCCGAACTGTTGCATGAGCTGCGTGTTTGCACCGAGGAGTAAACGACGGAGCGTCTTTGTATCAGAGGTGTCTTTGTTGCGGCGTAGAAGGATGTCTTTCCATTTTACTGCATGTTGAAGCTCGTAGTCTACACTATACTGGATCTCATGCAGTTGAGCTGTCACAACAGGAGATGTCGTAGTTTTATCCTCAATACAAGCGAGGATCTCTGTGGCTTCTTGAGTGCGGCCGTGAGCAATAAGCCAGCTATTCACCAGCATAAGCAGTTACTCGCAGAGCAAGGAGTTTATAGCTTACCGAGGAGATTCGGGGAGCCATGGAACAGTAGCAAAAAGCAGAAATATGAATACAAACTGAAAGGCTAGAGGAAATCGCCATGCAACTGAGCCTTGGACAAAGGATAAACCATAGTTAATCCAGTTGACGAGGCAGAAACCCGCGATATTCATGGCCATCTCGAGAATGACGAGCTTGCCTCGCCATTTTGCCTGTGCTGTTTCGGTTTGCCAGATTGGTGCCGTCGCAGTATTGATGCCATTCCCGATACTGCATATAGTTAGTACTACTGTAGGTAACAAGATACAGGAATTCTCACCCAAGGATTATACGACCAACAATCATCTGCGGAAGACTATACGAAGAAACCTTTATCACCGTCCCGATAGACATGATGGCCGTGCCAAGGAGAACCGCCTTCTTCCTCCCAAGCCTCTCACCGATGGTAAAGGCAATAATTGCACCTACAAAACAGCCAATGTCGTAGATGGCAGTTACAGTAGCGAGAAGGTTGGTCTTTGTAGGACCGACGAGGTTGTGGAGCTCAAGAAAGTTCTGAGTGACAACGACACCGCCTGATTATGTTAGTGAAGATTGGCAATAATGTTTGAGGACGCACTGAATACGCCTTGATCATAGCCAAAGAGCATCATATCTGTCGCACAAGCAACCTTGTGTTGTTAGATGGTGTAAGTGAAGGGAGGAAGTGACGAACCGTGATCCAGAATGTAAGCCATCCTCCTCTGAACCCAAAGAAGGGCTGTTTAGACGCTCTAGCCATTGAAGAAGAGAATTAAAACTTCACAACTCTTGAGAAGCAATATCTAGAGTGTCTGTAGATGATGTAGCGAATTGCACATCGTTACCCAGTCCGTCAGTTCACTTATATACCCCATCACAATGAAACTCAACTTCCATTTAGCCGCAAATCTTCTCCGAGTTATCCCCATTTTCCTCTATTCGAACGCTTGAAGAAAATATTATTTCGCTGCCTGGACCTCACCTGACATGTATTCGGTCATCATGAACCCGAGATGCAGTAGTAGCAATGTCACTGTCATATTAGCCTGATTTACCATCAGCAAGAGGACATAGTCTCCGCACGCAGGACGTCGGCTACTCGAACCGACTCCCTGCGGACGATCTCGGTTGACGGGATGTTTCATGAGTGGAATTAAGGTTGTTTGGTGTGAGTGGGATGAACTGGGGATGACATGGATGGAAATCCTCCTCACGTGTTGTTGACATAAAGTGAGCTGAGCTATGTAGACTGACTTGTGTGTCTCTGTATGGATGCAAGTATTATTATTGAGTGTATGCTACTGAGAGAGTTGAGATGAGGTTGGAAGACAAGCTTTCAGCCATGAAGTTCAACTGAAAAACGCATTCAATTCATGGATCTGATATGATCCTCATGTATTAAGAGTTATGAGCGAATACAAAACATGACCCCCGCCAAGCCAATCCAACTGAAAGCCAAGAAGAGCCCAAGACACAAGAAGAATCCAACATGTCAGCACCCACCAACTAATACACAGAAGCGAGACTATTCTCTATCAGTATCTGCTTCAACGAAACTGCATCCACCACATGCTCCAGTCCCAAGAAGTGAATAGCATCGCCATGCGACCTAATCCTATCACATATGATTCTCTCCTCAACCGAGAACGTAGCCCGAGTACACGGATACGCACAAGCCACCTTGTTCCATGCACTGCATACCTCGGGACGAAGCTCTGCCTGCCAGCTTGCCTGCCATGTCACCAAAGCACAGTCCTGGTATTTACAATATGTGAATGCGCATGCTTCATTGGCCTGACCATTCCATATCGTAAAATACTTCAACTTGGGCATGCACATAGCAACCTTGGCAGCAGAAATCAGCAGCGCATCAATCTCCTCAGAGTCGGTCCAGAATTTCAGAGTCCAGGACGTCAGTGTTAGAGAATGTAGATGCTTCCATCGCCAATCCGGTTGACACGCCCCCAAAAAGTCTACGGCGTCGACCATGAAAGAAATAGAAAGACTCTCGAGGTCAAGACTTCTCGAGGCGAATGGCGCAGCGAGTGGCTGAGCATCTGGTCGATAGGATGGCTTCAAGGTCAGCCGGAATCCCCTGCCCACCATAAAACGAGCCATTACTAAGTAATGGAAATCGTTAAAGTCCTCGAATATGGTCATGGACTTGAGGTTCTTCATGTTTGGCAACACGTGAGTCTTGTATTCTGGAGCCAGAGTTAGTACTTGAACCCGAAAAGGAGAGGATTTCACTCATGACTTACCATCAGCCCAGTCATCTCTTCTGTAGCCTCGTATATACCAATCCTCATAGGAAATCTCCTCGAGCCGAGGAAGCTTCGAAAGCAGTTGCCCCATTGCTCTGGGCTCAAATGCACGACGGCATTGACGACGGACGAGAAACCTCGTCACTGCCTTCACCTCTGGAAGGGGTCCAAACTGGTAGACGGCGGGACGTCGCACGCAGTACACGGCGGCGATGGGAGATACATGGGAATGTTCGAATGCATCAGGCGTGAAAGGAAGCACACTCTCCACGGTGTCGTAATCCTCATGCGGTCCTCCAAAGTAATGCCCCTTGAACCAATACTGCGAATCGCTGGGCGAGTAAGCACCGATCTCCAATGTCAACTCTTGCTGTGCCGGCCAACGACTCAAGATGTCGAACAACCCAGCAATAGAACTTGTCATCTTTCTTTTGTTCTCATCCCGTCGGGCCATTCCTGCTCCAAAAGCGCATTCGTCACAGGTGTATGTATGGAGTTTGATGTTGAGCCATATATGCTTGATGAGGCTCAAATGCCTACCCTCAATCTCCGCGAGCCAGACGAGGTGTGAGGGTTCGTCGAGACGTATATGTTTGAACAGTTTCTTTTCGATAGCATCACGCCATTCTATCGAAAGGGGAGCGAACTTGGCTATGCCGTCCAGTGTCACCAAGTATTCCAGGATGAGATCGCGGATCTCCTGTGGGAGTGAAATCCAGTCTGGCATTTTGTTAATACGGCCCAGAGATCTGTGGTTAAGTTTCACTTAGTTGATAAGTAAAAGAAAAGAACATGAAAGCAAAAGGACGGGAGAGACAGGTGCTTAAATATATATAAAAGAAGCTTCATCGCCGAGCCAGAGACTTAGCTATAGTTTTAAGCATGCAGTATATTGTAAACAGAGTTAGGTAAAGGACTCTTGATTTACATCCTAGAAGTTATATAATAAAGAAGGCATTTAATTGGCGAGAGTCAAAGCTAACCACAAGACTCTGTAATAGGGTTGTGGTATAAATGGCACTTTAAGCTCTGAACATTGGTTGTCAGGGCATTGTTCATGATGCCTAAACTGTATCTTAATATAGACCTTTTTTTTGCAGTATTGTTTTGATCAATCTGCGATTAATGAGAATAACCTTCATTTCATTTAAAGAAGAACCTAAACATTCATAAAGAACACATAAAAACACATCTGAGAGTGATACTCACCCCCCTCACAGCTCCTAAGCAGAAGAAGACACACGGTATAGTTGTTGATGTACAAGACGAAGTGAGGAGACAAGCTTTTGGCCATCAACTGAGAGCAGCCAAATCCACGATGTCAACAGAAAGGTCAAATAATTGATCTAACAAATACAACTTCCTGACAACTAGAATAAGGCTTCACTCTTTGTCGACATCTCCATCATAGAGTTGCGCTGCGTTGCGTCGAATTACAACACTCTCACATCTCGTTCCTAGATTCTCACATCTCAAATGAAACCAAAGTATTATCTTCATGTGTATTCTATCACATCTACCATTACGTCTATCCTCCAAAGCCACACCCATCCAGACTCCAATTCATCCAAAAGCTCATCATTAAGCTTTTGCACTCAAATACAAAGACATGGTAAAGTAAACCGAAAGGAAATCCCCATTAAAACATTTCATAAGCGACAGGTTCATCATGCCGCAGCAGTTTGGCTTCCCATAGATGCCGGTCGTTCAGTACCTACCAAACCCTCACTCAACTTCTTCGTTACAGCATCGGGATCCGGCTCGTCTCTTCCGACAAATGTCCAACTCTCTTCTGTGTCATCATCTTCTGTTGCGTCCTGTTGTGGAACTTTGCCTGCGTTGTGTTTGATGAGACTCTTGGCATATTCAAGATCGCGGTAGATGCATTGAATGGCGTTATCGACACCCGACTCCTATGAGTTGTTAGTATTAGTAGAAGCAAGGGTAAGAAGGAGACTTACACTGCGAATCTGTTCACCGAGGACACGAGCTTTGACAATCATGCGCTCGTTACGCGTTACCTCCCAAAGAGCTCGGCCAAAACTGTTAGTTCCCCATTTTCTCACCCAGACGCCAACACCGAGATCTTCCACTCGGGTTGCAAAGAAGAACTGGTCACCAAAAAATGGACGGATGATGGTAGGGATACCAGCTCGGAGACTGGCGCCTGTTGTCCCAGATCCGCCGTGATGTGCAGCAGCGTCGATTTGACTAAAGAGCCAGTCATGCGGCGCAGACTTGATCACATGGATCTCGGGCGGCATGTCTGGCTCGTCAGGACGGGGCTTTGATGGGTCGTCCTTGGGCGAGATTCGATCAGACCAACCCTTGGACAAAATACATCGGACGTCAGCCTTGAGAACGGCATCAATAACCTCCTGTGTCATCTTGACCGGATCCTTGACGATGATGGAGCCAAAGCCGACGTAAACCAACTTCTTCCCATCCGCCCTGGCCTTGGCGATAAAGTCCACTAGTTCTTGAGGCGGCTTCCAGTCATCGCCGCCCTCGTTGAGGAACCAGTAACCTGTTACTCTGATCCAGTCCGAAAAGTCCAGGGGTGGAGCAACAACGCTTGGGCTGAAGTTATACAAGAAGGGGACCTTGTTTGGCTGCATCTTCTCAAGGCTTGTGCTGGGCAGCTCTAGTGTCTTGTTCCTCCATCGGTTCACCTGATATGCCGTAGCTTTCCAAAAGATGTTATCAAACATGACATATGTCATGTAATTGTAAGCTCCTCCCATCTTGTGTTCTGGCATAATGAACGCATGGGGGTATGCCCGTGTCCTAGTCCAAGGCATCGTGAAGGCTCGGAAGTAGGGGATCCCGAGTTTCTCCGCAATATGAATACCTGCCATTGCTGATGGAGACTCGATAAGTAGCTCTGAGCCCTCACATGCCGTGTAGGCAGAGTCAAGAAGATCGTCGAGCCAACCTCGGAATGTTGAGTTTGCTTCTCGAAGGAAAGCCCATGTGAATGTTCCATTCTCAATGCAAAGTCGCATCAACTCACCAGGATCTCCCTCAACTCGAGCGAACTCAATACCGTGGGACTCAATCCATCCCTGGAACTCGGCATGTGTAGCAATACGAGGCTTGTGGCCTTCAGCAAGAAGACCCTTGCACAGGGCAATGTACGGTTGCACATCACCTCGAGATCCGATAGTAAGGCAGGTGATCTTCATCGACTTTTGAGGCTTGAACGCATGGCCTGAAGAGTTGGGGTTGTCAAAGAGAATTGTTGGAGCATTCGAGACTCCTGAGGTCTCGTGAGGCAGCTCCAGCTCGTGGTTGACAAACTCGTCCTGTCGCGCCGCCTTTAAGGCATCGCGTTCCGTAATTGCAGCAGCAGCATCGTCATCATACTCATCCTCTTGGTCAAGGAAGCCAGACTTCTCAAGAAAACGGTTAGTCTCCATGAGTTGATGAAGGGTCACCGCGCAGTCGTCTCGGAGCCCTGAGTGTTTAAACTCGAAGAAGAGCTCCTCATGACCACGGATAACAACCGTGAGGCCGTAGTAGCCAAAACGGAACCCCTTTTCTTTGTGGACGTTCTCAATATCCTTCAGCGGGAGGATGAGCTTTGTCCTTGTGCCAGGATACAAACTTCGGAAGCAAAATGACCGATCACTGATGTAGAACTTTCCGTACAAAGGCAAGACCTTGAAGATGGCTCCAAAGTATGTTGCTACAAGTTTCTCTGAATCAGGTAGAGTGAAGTGTGCCCTGAATCGATCCATTGCGGTTTGCGTCTTGTTGTCTGTATCCGAATCGGGGTAATCGGCATCGTCGTCGGTTCTGAGCTCTTGAGGCTCATCGTAATGCCGGTGCTCTCCTTTCCACATGCCGTGCACCTTTTCGACATATCCAAGTGACTCAGTTGCAAACATGGAGCCCATTCGCTGACTTGTGCGGCTCAAGTACTCAGCAAAGGCGTTTGCTCGTTGTAGCGGGTACGCTCCCATCTTGGTGATGCTATTCAGTGTTGGGGTAAGGGGTCGCTGAGAACTACTCGCTTCATCACCCGTTTCCTGCATGGCACCTGTAGTTGCGGCATGCTGAACCTGGCGATGTTGTTCTCTGGTGGAGCTCGAGTTACGAGGTGTTCGTTTGCCGTCACGTTTTCTAGACGCTGAAGCAGATCGTACCATCGCCGGGCTGCGAAAAACCTCACTCCCTTGGAGAATCTGGCTCGCGGAGGCATCGTCAAAAGAAGACGGTGATAGTGTAGAAATGCTCGGGTTTTCGATTGAAGACTGAAGGAACGAGTCTCCAGAATCTTGAGCTTGTTGTTGTTTAGGAGTTGTGATGCCGTGCTGACGGTTGCGACTTGCCGACCGTCTCGTTGCACTGAAGCTCCTACGAGGACTCAACTCTCCGACAGAGCTTGACACATCTGTGCTCTTTCGTCCGAATCTCTTGAAAGCGTCGAAACTCGATCGTGAGACGTCGGCACTTACACGAGGGCTAAGCTGGCCAGGCGAATGAGGCGATAATGGCGACATGGGTGCCAGTGTAGCCTTGACGGTATCCGGAAGCTTGCCCGTATTTAGCTTGTCAACATTGGGTATATGTTTGCTTGCTGCCATCGATGTACGGCCAGATGGAGATTGTGAGTTCTCATTCTCCTCGCGACTGGACTCCGCGTTCTCTGCTGAGCGACTCCCCGATGAAGAATCGATGAGAATCTTGAGTACGTTGATGGCCTCCTTTCCAAAGCTGAAGAAGGAAAAGAAATACTATAATTGTCAGTGGCTGTAACTTACCGGATTGTTGACTACCTACCTCATCGATGGCATACGTCTCGTCGTTGTCAATGACGCGGACCTTGCAGGTATCGGCAAAGGCGATCATCTGAGTGTCTTCGATATCGATCACATTCTTGATCGGCAGCGAAATCTTGACGCTGTCGCCATCGTTGTGACTTCGAAAGATGACTCTCTGGAGACTCTTGACCCACTCCTTCGCACTGGGTGCGCTGTCGGCCTTGAACTTGTACGTTCGATGATGTGTCTCGACAGTAAAATGTAGACCTTCCTTGTCCTTGTCTACAATACTTGCTGATATACCATATCGCAGATCGATCTGGCCGTGGGGGAAGTAAACGTCTGTTGCAGTCTTGTAGTAGGCCAGGACATCGCCTTTTAGTCGGAACCAAAACCTCGTGTAGCTTGGGTTACGTTTGCCACTCTTTGAGAGGTATCCTGATTTGACAGCCTCATGCTGCGAATCGTTGTTAGCAACCATTAAAGCACCACCGAAAGCATCACTTACAGCCTTCTTGGGAAGATATGCGTAGAAGCAGATGTGTTTGGAGGTGATGTACATGTATCCTTGAAGAAGGACACTCTGTAGGAGCCAGCAAGGATATTCTGTACCAAGTCAGCAACTATAACCATCAAATCCTATCGCTGAGATGGACAAACCTTCAATAACTTGCTCGAACTCATCAAATTCGAAGATCTGCTTGAGCTTCCTTGAGAGAGCCGAGACTTCTTCGCCATCGCTAGATCGACTAACATCAGACGACAAGCGATCCAGATCAAAGCTCGGTCTGCTGGACAAATCGGCCTTGGCCTCCAACATTCTACTCATGACGGGCGCCAGTCGCCCTTGTGTATCTTGACGTGTGAGAGTAAGAGCGGGCGCAGGCAACAAACCGCCGTTGTCTTCCTCATCGGATTCATCAGCAGCCTCAGCAGGAGCAGAGAGACGAGAAGGTTGAGACTTTTGCCGCGACCGGAGTTTTGGTAAGGCAGGCAGCGACCGCAAAAGCTTATGTTCCGAAAGCTTTTTCCTTCTGTTACTTTTGCCTTTCACTTTCCCAGCGGGTTGTAGGATCGAAGTTTGTGCAATATTATCCCCACGGCTATTTTGCGATCCCGAACCTTCGCCTTCTTCGTCACTGCTCATGCCATCGAATCGATCGTTAAAGTCGACGCGAGAGCTGGCGGTAGCAATCAGCCCGAAAATGCTCTGGTTCATGTTCATGAACATTGGGGGCCCTTGGGTAGGGCCATTGTCTTCGTCGGCCGAGTCATCGCTTTCTCGAAGAGGTTCGGGGAAGACGGTCGCGGTCGAGTCTTGTCGCTTTCTCCTATGAAGCTCTTCGTGAACATGATCCCTGATATCCCCTTCGCCAATGCTGGCTTGGGCCGGAGCATCATTAGCTTGGGAGGCCATGATAGCCAAGGCCGAAAGTCGAGCGGGGCGACGGCGGCTACAGCTTGTGTGTGTTCGCGATGCGATCGGATGGGCGGGAAAACTACAAAGGTGTCGCCCAAACGTTTGTTGTGCGAAGTCAAACTGTCTTAGTGAGATACTCTAGATGGACAGATGTTCAGATGCGTGGTCATGTAATCGTCAAGTTGGATCCGGTTTGCGCCGCAAGCAGTTAACTCTTTGCTATCGTGGGGAAACAAATAAGACTCGAGGTTGATGCTATCCACCGCGATTCGCGAGATTATAAAGATAGGGGAGGCGCGAGTGTTACGCTGTGATACAGATATTAACCGCGGATCAAACAAAAACAAACGCGGACATGTAAAGTTGGAGGTTAACAAACATTCGGATCGCAAGGAAGTGAATGAGGCATGTATGAAGGAAGATAAGGATCACGGCATTCCTGATCAAGAAGGAACCTGACCCTGGAGCTGACGTCTACCTTGGCAACTTTAGGCCCATCTGCCTGAATCTCAGTGGAGTTTTAGGGGACGGATAGTGGGCCTGACGTTCTCAGAGGTGGAAATACACTGGGGAACCGCTGTAGCCATTGTATCGTACCCACATTTGAGAGTCAACGAGCGACGCCCATTGGTTGACACTCTTATCGATAAGGAATGACGCCAACTGGGCGGCTCATCTTTCAACACCGTGAATCGATCACATGCAAGTATTGGTCAAGTGTTAAACGAGCCCAGATGATGTGAATAGCGTCCTGGAGATACTGACCCATGAAGGCCTCATTCACGACAGTCAGATCACCTGTTGAAAGTATACACGTCATAATCAGTGTGCATGCGATAGATTTCGGTGCCTGAGTCAGAGGAACGCCACGGCTGGTGATTTTCTTTATGTGGCCTCGGGGTTGAAGAGAAACCCGGAGATCCCTGTAGATAAAGTCAATTAAACGTGACCGACTCAGTGTCAAAAAAATTCCATGCGCAACAAAAAGTGTAACATTGAAGATTCTCGTATTCGTACATGTGTCGCTTACACGACTCCAATAAGCATATGTAGTTCCACCGTTGCCGGCTATAAGCCATTTTCCATGCGTTACAGCAAACCAAAACTCCCGCTTAAATGTCGACTGTTTTACAAATCCCCTAACTGACCATTCATTGCCAAAAACATAATTTACCACTGGATGTAGCTCCAGCGACCCAATCTTGGGATGGGTGGAAGTGAGCAACAGCTGGTACTGCTGTGATACCATCGCCGTCAAGCTGAGCCAGTTGACTGCCATCCGAAGCAAACACATCCACAAAACGGTTCATGTTGCCAATAACAAACTTCTCGATGCCGTCGTGGGGCCTCTTCTGCCATTGAGGCTTGAGGATGGTCACCCATCGACCAGTCTGGTTGTTGTGGCGCACCTGGTGAGCCGTCTCGATGGTGACGTCCTGGCCTGGCTTCCACGATGAAGCATTGGAAAAGTCGTATATTTTGATCGTGTCATCATACGAACTCGTCGCAATATGGCCTCCCGGACTCCACGATGCATGCGAGACAGACAGTCGCGACTCATGCTCACCAAGGAGTGTAGGGTGTCTAAGATCCCCCTTGCCGGTGATCTTGCGAAGGTCCCAAATCTTAAGTGTACGGTCCAAAGACGCAGTAGCAAGCAAGTGAGGTTGTAGCGGATGCAAAGAGAACCCGCCGATCTTCTGGTCCGAGAGCAGCCATATATCGGCGTCGTTCGAAGTTCGGGTATCGTATCGGCCAACGCCACCATCAAGTGTCGAGAAGAATAACAGGTTGGGCTCAGACTCGGCCATGTCGAGAGCCGAAAGGGGGAGATCTTCATTGTGATCCGAGGGCGCCCATACTTGGACAGAGGTCTCCTTGTTCAAGTCCAGGCGTCGAATCGATGAATCGTAAGAAGATGTGTAGACTGAGTTAGGTTCTTGCTGAGAAAACACGAACGAAGTGATTGTACGACTGTGTGTCTTGAACGCAGAGATGACGGGATCGGGGACGGAGGCATCTTCGTCTTCATCGTCAACTTCAGGGGCGGTCTGCGAAGCGTCGAACACGCCCATATTGCCCTCCTTGTCTCCAGCAAACACAAGGGGTTTCGATTCCATTGGATGGAAGCCGAGAGCATACACTCGCTGCGGTGTGATCTTGATCTCTGTTTGTAATTGTTAGATGCAATTATTGGATGGTCCTAGGTACCACATACCGTTCGGCGCCCAATGCTGGTATAGCTTCAGATCACCCATACGTGTTCTCAGTTCCTTGAGACCTTTATCGGTAGTTTGTCTAACATCCTCCTCCGTGAAAGTTCGTACACCAGGTTGCGCGCCGCGGACCAGACCCTTAAGCCCGTCCACTCCAGCAACATACTTCTTGCCCTCAACCGCGATGTCACCCAGGCTCAGATCTCCATTAACTCTTGTCTTTTTTGCCTTAGCCTGCGCAGCCACACTCTCTGCCTCGACCTCAAGTTTTCGCTTCAGCGTATCATTGTCCGCATCGAGCCCAGCAATTCTTGAGGACTGTCGGGTTGGCCTCGATCTTTCTTTTGTGCTGGGGGTGCGTTTCTTGGTTCGCGAGGGGGTAGGCCTTGGAGGAGGAGGGGCAACGTTTCTTGCAACAACTGCGACGTCGTTGAGAAGCTTTTGGTTTGTGGCCATATTCTCCTGCCTCCTGCGCTCGAAGGCGCTCATCGGAGAATCGACGCCCTTCTTAGGAGGCATGTTTGCAACGAATGGAGTGAAGAGAGAAGAGATGGTTCAGAAAGTAGAAACGATATGGATACCAGATCGGGATTTTGGAGGAGTGCGCAGGCAATTCACGACCAACTGTAACGTTTTGCGCAAACGGAAACGAAGCGGGAGGGTGGAATCGTGAATGGTGACGTGCAGGGCGCAAAAGAAAACGCGACTCGTTAATTGACTTTGGCGCGAAGTCACGCGCTGATGCCTGCAGCGCGCGTTTCACTTCCGAAGTTCGGCCGATGGCCACTATAGACTCTAGTCAGTATCAATTTTTAGCATCAGAAAATCTCATGTGAAAATTCAAGATCTCAGCAAATCCTTCGACATAGCATTCAAAATGTCTAGAAATCTTTTACCGTTTCTATACCAAACAAGGACACTGCAACTCACCTGCAGACGCCCTGCCACCATTCTTTTCACACAAAAAGCTCGAATGACAACTGAGGCAAAACGACCTAGAAGAATCGACAATTCAATCCCCTTCGAATTTGACGATGAGGATGCAGAACTTATCCACGAGACTGAACTTGCTCAACAAGGAACTTTGACAACGTCAGAAACAGAGATTTTCAAGAGTATCTTTGACGACATTGCTCAAGGCCGCTTAGTCAAGAACAAGAAGCCACCGAAAACCGGTCAAGCACAGCCTGCGGAGACATCACCGCCAACTCAAAATGGAGCTGAAAAGGGGCGTGAAGGAAACACACTCGTCGAAAAGGCTCGCGGCGCAATGCTCAGTGAAGAATTCCTCAGCCGTTACCCACCCTCGCTCCGAAGGGCGGCAGAGAATGCCCTGGGCCTGTTTGAACTTGCACCCAAGCGTCCCAATCTTTATAGCATGACGAAGCTTGACCAGGCGGAAAAGACGCAGATGCGTGAGTGGGCCAAGTATGAAGAGCTTAGGGAGAAAGAGAAGAAGAGAGTCCAGAAGCTCATGCAGGCTTGCAAGAATGATACGGAGCTGTGGGACGTCATGGAGCAGGAAGTTTTCTCACTACCTGAGAGGTTGGGTCTCATTGAGCAGGAGAAGGCTCGAAAGAGAGGACGCAAGCCCAAAAAGGAGCCCACAGTAGTAAAGACCAAGAAGACAGAAGCAAAGGGAGAGAAGGCTGTTATGGATGTCCATGGCCATCTGTTCTCTCACTACCTCATCCAAGGCCTCGATCTCCTCGACAGCGCGTTCCCCAAACCATCCATCCGCACATTCAGCGTCCTCCCACGCGTTAAGGAACTCGGCCTCTCCTCCTACGTCCTTGGTGTATCGACTCCCTTCTTTATCAAACTCGCCGAAATTCATTGGAAGCGCCATGGTGATGCGACATCGGCCTTGGACGCTCTTGATGAGATGAAACCCGTTGGTCTGTTCCCAACGGAACAACTTGGTGATCTTGAGCAGTTGGTTGAGCAGATTTCAGATCACTTGCATGGCTGCACATGGGGAGCCCAAGGCCCTTTTGTTATGGCTATGATGCAAACACCTCCATATGATTCCAATCTTGAGAAGCGCTTGGGACGTATGAAAGAGCTTATTGCGCAGAAGAAGTTTGAAAACGAGGGGGATGGTCAGGCTGAGGTTCAAGCCGAGATTTGATCATGAGATTGTATAAAGTATATCATGATCTTGGAATGATGGATATGTGTCAATATGTATGTATTATAGGGCTTGATAGCCATCTTGTATCAACATGAAAGCAATATAGAGGAAAGCATATAGAGTAATTTCTCAATACCATAAGCTAAGTTAAGATAAGTATGGCACCTTGGTACAGTGAATCACCTTAGGTGTGTATCATAAGACCCCTAAGATTACTACGAAGATGGAATATCAACTGCTCTCTGCCATTACATGGAGCTCGACCAGTTCATACCAATATGTGACCAGTAAAAGGAGTGAATGGTTCATAACTAACGAGGAGTGTACGAATGTCACCGAAAAACAGTATCAGAGGCAGACTCTCTCTGAGCACATATGAATGATTGACACAGGCAACAGGACAAGTGCTTATAAACACAATACAACCCAAACTAGTCCCTGTATCCTCCGAAAATCACAAACTACCGTATTCTATCAATAAATTGGGCATGCCTTATGGATCTTTTGCCCAATTTGAGGTCACTAATTAGCTATAAGCACTGAATTTATGATTTGTTAGGGAAAAGGTATCTAGAGAGCATGGAGGATTTATTGAAATAATACGGCAGAGCTTCTTTACTGAAGCAGTTGGACGCATTTCAGGAGAAAGGTTATACTTCTCATGGACCTCTAACGACATTGCCACCAAAGTAAATTTACTTGAAAACCGGGTTCTTTGCAATAACGAAAAGGTCCCTCCTCGATTGTACATGAATGAAGTTCCATCGCCTCTCCCTCGAGACATTCCAAATAAAACTATCTAGGTAAGTAGATACACTAAAAGACCAGATCAACATCATTTCAGCCGCACTTGAATATGTTTTACCTGCAGGTATTCAGAAGACTTTCTTCTCCGGTCATCTCGTCCTTCCGTCCCTTACTGCAAATTCGGTCTTTGCGCTGTTCAATTCCTGGACCCGTTTTCATGGTCAGAATACTGGCCAAATGATATTTCACATTCAAATTTTAATCTATGGGAATGGAGGGAAGACCATGCCTTGATTTCAGGTCCGACATGGCCCCGTGGCGAGAAGGCCGAAGCCTTGGCAGATTCCCGACGAAAGTGTCATTATGCACAATGATCGAGCAGACGACGACGGCTTAGTTACTCTTGACAATGGGCTCGAGGTCAGTCTACAGCTCGAAGGCTTTCCCGAGCACCATCCGGGCTATTATACAGCCAATGGACTTCGCTGGTACCTTGGCTTCCATGATGCTTGTGTGGCCATGGCAAGATGAGCTATGAATACGCCTGCAGTAGAAGTAGATCCATGACTGATCTATGGATGACCATCGAACGACGCAGTGTCAAAACCGATCTTGATGACAGGATGTTGGGCTTTTATCTCCCCAAAGTGCCAGATAGTTGGCCAGGCGAGCCAGTTGAGCTGGGGCTGTGCCAGTACTATATCCACCAAATGGCTAGTTGTAGTGAAGAGTTGGTCCTCCTGGGCGATGAGTCTATTGAATGGGTAGATCCACATATATCATCCTATGAACTTATACTGACGAGGACAACAGTGTAGCTATGACCCTGTCAACATTGCTCATCTGACTGAAGCTCTCATGTCAAATCTTCAGCGATCAGGTGTTTCATCCACCCATCAACAGCTCACCAACAGATTCAACAGCCTCCCTCACGAGATCGAAGATAGTATTACCGCTCTCTTGATCGATGGAAGTATTTCTCTTGAGTGCACATAGCTTATCCCGCAGTCTCACTGAAATGAAACCTTGCTCCACATCCCATTTCTATTGGATATTGAGAAAGACACAGTCGAGGCGAAAGACCAGGAGGCTGTAACTGAAGGTTTTGAGTGGAACCAGAGAACTCTAACGCAATGAGTTCAAGTTTGGCGCAAACCTTGAGTCTCAATAAAGAAATATCGACTGCCATTTCAGATCTAATACAGGTATCTCAGGTAGAACAGTTTGATAATACTGCGTGAACAATGACTTGAGGTATATAAGCGCCAAGATGCCACTCTCTGGCAACAACCTCACTACAGCAGGTCCTAACCTGTTATCTTCCGTAGTATAGTGGTCAGTATGCAAGCTTGTCACGCTTGAGACCCGGGTTCAATTCCCGGCGGGAGAGATCCAGCCACCTGTGATACACAGGCAATTGTTTTTTGCCTTTTTCTATAGTTTTTACTGACCGTTGTATTTTAAAGATTGCTTCCTGAGCGGTATGATAACGTCTATATCCCATTGTTTTCTGGTTAATATTTATGAGTAGTGCTATTTACTACAATAACTTTTGCTATTCACCACAACAGTACCTAGCTTTTAGTATGCCTTCTACACAAAATGAGGTATCTATACAGTTCCGCGCACTGTGCTTGCACTATATACAAGCTAGAATTACCTTCTAATTCTAGTAAGTCTCTAAATATAGCTATTAAAATAGAAAAAAAAGCTATATAGTATTAGATTAGGGTTAGGGTTAGTTTATAGAGTTAGCTGTAGGTTAGTATTAGGGCTAGGGCTTGGGGTTATAGCTAAAATATAGGTTATTTAAAATATATACCCTTTCCTAAATAGGCTTAGTTTGTTGTGGTAAATAGCAATAGTTGTTATGGTAAATAGCAATACTCTATTTTAATAGACTTTAATTAAACTTCTCTCCTTTGCGTTTGTGCAGTAGTTATGTATTGACATAAGCTTTCGAGCCGCTAAGATAACGTGGCCGAGTGGTTAAGGCGATGCCCTGCTATCTCTTCGAGACATCATAGGCATTGTGTTCGCACGCGTAGGTTCGAATCCTGCCGTTGTCGATCTTTTTGCTCTTTGCTTGCTGTTCTCTTCTTCTTTTTTGCACAGTTCATGTCATTTGAGTAGGATACTCTCTCTGTTGGTAATGGCTGGTCAGAGATTGTTTTATCTAATTGGCCCAAAGATACTTGAGCCTCATTTCAGGGGCATGGACCAATCATTATTAGCATAGAGACCATAAATGTGGATCGCCTGTTTAATTGTCTGGGTTTAAATGCTGACAACTTGAACGCCTCCTTGAAGCACTCCTTTTCAGCCTGTGATAATTGTGAAGAAGCCAAGACCAATTGACAGATTACCTATCGTAGATCGAAAATGGGCTCGTTTTTATCCCGAAATGAATTCCCTGTTGAGGGCAGAGTAAGTCACTCTCTCCACCATGTATCACGTACTAACATCACAAAGACAGTCCTCATCACTGGCGGTTCTCGAGGTCTTGGTTTGGCAGCAGCATGTCAACTCGCCTCCAAAGGTGCCAACATTGCCATTGCAGCACGAAACCCTTCTGTTCTAAAAGAAGCTCTCTCACAAGTTGAGAAATCCGCTCTTTCTTCTTCGCAGCGCTTCTTCTCACTCACCGCCGATGTCACCAAAGCCACAGAATGTACTCGTGTCATTGCTGAAGTAACCGCCTGGAACGAAGATAACCCTCCAGATATCGTGTGGTGTTGTAGTGGAAGTGCCCATCCCACGTTGTTCGTGGATACACCCATTGATCAGCTTCAGACTATGATGGATAGTAATTACTTCTCGAGTGCATACATGGCGCACGCTACGCTGAATACTTGGTTGCGACCTGCTCTTGATGGCACTACAAATAGGACCCCGGAGCCTAAACCACTGGCATCTCGTCACATCATTTTCACGGGGTCCTTTGTTTCTCTATACAGCTTTGCAGGCTTCACACCCTACGCTCCGTCCAAAGCAGCCATTCGCTCCCTGTCAGATTCTCTCTCTCAAGAGATGAATCTCTACTCAGGTGCTCACCCAAATGAACCTCGAATCCGAATTCACACCGTCTTCCCAGCAACGATGCCAACAAAATCACTAGACGATGAAAACAAAGTCAAGACAGACGTTACAAAGGCCCTTGAAGAAGGTGATCAGATCCTCACACCAGAAGAGTGTGCTCGTCGTGCAATTGCGGGGTTGGAGAAGGGAGAAGAACTTGTTGCAACAAGTACTATTATCAGATTGGTCATGACTAGTGTTATGGGTGGTGCAATACGAGGTGGATTTTGGAAGGGGTTGATGAATACTTTGTTGAGCTGGATTGTTATGATTGTTATGGTATTTATTCGGTGGGACATGGATGTTAAGGTTAATAACTGGGGGAAGAAGCATGGAGCGAGTGGTTATATCTCAAAGAAGTAAGTGAAGACGATTGAAGAAAGAGGAAGTAGAAGCTAGCTGTTAAGTGGTGCTCATATATATGAGAAGAAGATTATAGTATAAACCATATTATATTTTGACTATTAGCCTTGGAATGAGTGATGAAGCTGGCTTTAGCCTTGACATTATACATAACCACAAAATATAGCTCAATTTATCGTAGCACCCCGGTGTTACACATGATCCAATTTTGATAATTTGAGATGCGCCAAAATTCTGTGTCTTTCGAACCTTGCCATAATAACTTCAAAGTACCTGTGCTGATAACACAGCGGCATTTAATGCCACGGAAACACATAGCTGCTGGGTCAACGTCTCCCAGATTCGTAGTGGTCGACAACTATGATGCTCCGTATCACTCGTCATCTGCCCGAGAAAGCGTATTGTGTAGCCTGTGCTCCCTGATGAAGCTCGCTGCGATCAACGCCAAGCTGGCTACGCCGAGTCCAGTTATAAATACGCCACGCAGTGCAATTTCGTATGCCTCATAGACGCCATTACTCCAGCCGGCAGGGAGTCGTTTTAGTTCATCCAAAGACTCAAGAATGCGCTTTATTACCTCAGATGATCCCTCGTAGGTGTCGAAGCGCTGGTGTAGACCGTATTTCAGCAAGTTCTGATACACAGCCGACGCGACCGTCACACCAATCGTAGAACCCGTCGATCGGAATGCGTAGTTGGCAGAGGTTGCGACGGCTTGATCATCATGTGATACAGCTGCGACGGTCGCGAGTAGTGATACGGATAACATACCACCATAACCTACCCCAACCATGAAGACATAAAGTAAGACGAGGGGAGTAGGTGTTTGTATGACCATGGTGCTCAGGCCGACGAAGCCTAGAGCAGAAGATGCTATGACGACCATGCCCAGCGTTCTGTATCTTCCTGTACGTTTCATGATAAAGCCACAGCTAAGAGAACTCAAAGCGGTCCCTACACTTTGGGGCAAGAGACGGAGACCTGCTGCAGTGGTGGAGAAGCCGTTGACCTGAAAGAAAATGGGGACGTAATATGTAGCCATAAATAGAATCATGGTTACGAGGCAGTTCATCAGGCAGGCTGAGAGAACTGTTTGGTCAAGGAGTAGATGCATGGGAATGATGGGCTCCGTAGCCCACCTCGACTCGACAAGAGCAAAAGCCCCCGCAGCTACCACCGAAAGTGAAATAGAGATCAAGACAAGTGGATGGCTCCAGGCCACGAGATTTCCTCCAGAGTTGAGACCCAGCAGTAAGAGGATCAGAGTCAAGGAAAGTGTAAGGGCACCCGAAAAGTCCACCCTCGATAACCCTGACTTGTCATTGTGCTTGTTTGGTGTCGTGTTCTTGAGAGTAATGGAAACGAGAATGGTCGAAATGGCAATCAATGGAACGCGACTCAGGAAAGCAGCCCTCCACCCGCAGAGGTCATTCATCCAGCCTCCAAACAACCCACCAAGACCAGCACCAACACCATAACAAATATGGACCAAGCCTTGGACAACGCCGCGTCTTCTCAGAGGCACGAGATCACTGGCCACGAAGGCCGTTATGGCATTGAGACCCCCGCCACCCATGCCCGCCACGACTCGACCCGCGAGAAGTGTCCATTTTGACGTTGCAACTCCACAGAGTAAAGTCCCAACACCGAAGAGTATGTTGCAGACCACGAGGCCGGAGCGACGGGAGAAGATATCGGTCAGTCGACCGGACAGAGGTTGGCAAGTTGCGTTTGCGATAAGGTAGGATGATCCAAGCCACGAGACGAGGGTCACTGAGCCGAAGCTGTTTGAGATGGGGACAGAGAGGGTAGCGACTATGGTAGTGTCGAGGGCGGCGAGGAAAACACCGATCAAGATACTGCCGAAAACAGCGACGAGATATCTGGTTGATGGTTCAGCTTTGCAAGATGCACTCTCTGCATCATCGGGGGGTTGTTGAGGTTGGGGTTTTGCACGGCCGTGGGCGAGAAGAGGCGATTGTTCATTAACGAGCGCATTAGGAGTATTGCCTCCTTTATTGCCAGGCTGGGGGCTTTTGCCTTTGCCATTTACGATGCAATAACCCAGAGAGGTTGAGGGAAACTTGGAATGTGTGATGAGCATAATATCGAAGTTGCCGAAAGGTTCTTGAAGAGAAGACAAATGGGATAGAAAGATGTTGACGAGAAAATGCTGATATTCGAGGAGGAGGAGGGGGCAAGGGAACAGCTGAAGACGTCTTAGTCGGTAGATGTTGCAACTGAGACATGAGAACAAGACAAAAGGGTCGTGTCACCACGCTGGCTGATCAGTTGCCAATCTCACTACTTGGGAGTTGTTACTCCGATCAGTAGTCACCCGTTCCGAGGCCGCCTCCTGGTGAGAAGTAGACGGATACTGATATATGTGAGTAATAGTGGCAAAGTCTACGCGGCTCATAGCTGTGCCAGGCTTACCAGGTGTAACAGGCTTTGGGTGCCTTCTCTTCACCAGCAAAGGAAGACTGAGTAAACACAAAAGAAAACAGTGAAACGATAGTCAAAACAGTACTTCATTCTGGGTGATTATGTCTCATACCTAGCTACGACGGAGGATCCTTTGATCTATGTTTACCTATCTTCAAGCACCTAAGTACAGAAGTCTCAACTGCCAACCTCAAACCTGCAACCCAAGATCTTTATCCATACCGCCCGTAGCAACAGAATCTACCCTCTGCTCCTGCATAGTCTTATTAAAACTACTATACTTGCTAAGAAACCACTGCTCCGCCGTAACCTCCTCTCCATCCATCCCCTTAAAAACAGCACTATCACTAGCCCGTAAGAAATAAGCAGCCGAGTATCTATCCTCCACCATCTTGCCTCCCGGAGGCAGCACTCTATGCATCGCAGATCTGAAGCGTCGCTTAGAAATGAAGCGAAGTGTATCGGCGACGTTTATGATAGCATGGCCTGGTTTCGCAGTGACGTATTCCCATTTATTAGTGGTGGGTGAAATTACTTGTAAACCGGGTTGTTCCGTGAAGAGAAGGGTGAATGATCCGACGTCTGTGTGGGCATTGTGACCGCGGGCTGTTTTGTCGTTGAGGGCGTCGCTGAGAGGATGGTGGATGAAGAACATTGTGCTCTTGGAGGGAAGATGATCCGGGTGACAGTTCTCGAAACGGTCGTCTTTGTCTAGTCCTGCTGCGTCGGAAAGGCAGGATAGAAGGGTCTTGAGGAGGAAATGGGCCGAGAGCTGGAACGTTTCAAATAGTTGGAGGTTTTGGTGCACTACGGATGGGAGATGGGTGCGACTGAGAAGGCCAACGCGGCTGATCTGAAGTTTGTTAGTTCAGTGAACAAGAATGGTGGTTGATGGATCCTATGACTGACTCTCAGAGCTTCAAATCCATCTCGGGTGTTCTCATTGACTCCCGACTGCACGCCAGGCGGTTTGAATCTGGGAACGATCAGTATGTAATTTTGTAGCCCTCTCCAGATTTCAACGTACCCATGTGCGTCAGAGATAGTCTCAGTCTTGATCTTCTCTTCGAGTGGTTGATCAAACCACTGCTTCATGATGGCCCAAGTAGCCTCTAGCACTTTCAACATCTTACCAGATTCCCATTCTCGAAGATCCAGATAAAAGAAGCCATGATCTTCGCAAGCAGAGAGCAAGTTCGCTAGCTCGGTTGGATCACTATCGAGCAACGAACAGAAGTTCAAGGTATGGAGGTTAGCTTGCTCTGGGGCAGTAGTTGTAGACATGGTTACTGATGTTATGCTAAGCGTGACTGAAAGGAGTTCCTGATTGTGATATGACAGAAAGATATGGAGACGATGTGTTGAATAGATGATGAGCTACAAGCCTGATGTCGGTGTTTTGTTCAACGAACGAACAGTTATGATCATACTGAGAGAGCAGGTCTAAGCGTATGTACACATAAGACAGCGGCAGAGCAGGTAACGTCGTTGGGTTCAGTTACGAAAACTAACAAATGGAAGATACCAACCTCACAATCTACCCGAAAACGCATAGCTGCAGATACGATACGGCAGCTTGAAATGGCAGAACAAGCTCGGTCTCCGGACGCCGGGTTTTGATCCGACTTGCGGGCGTTTTAGGTTGTTTCTAGACATCCAAGACTGGCAAGCTCCCGAGACATGCCTATACATTCTCGTATTGTCCGAAATTGAGGAAGCCTCATTCTTCCTGTGGCTGTACAATATGTGGATGTATGGAATTATTCCGAACAGAAAGATGTCTCAATTCCAACCCAATATAGGGGGGAAGTTGTTGTCAATGGCAGAAGCATAAACCAATCCCCGGCGATAGACTGATTACGGGTAGCAAATGCAGTATTACTGATGGTGAACTATTTATTTAGGTTGCGTTTTACATTCTTCTCAAGCCAACAGCTACATACCTCCATTGTATCCAACACCGCACATAACTATTATCAACATGGTCGTCCTCCCAGAGCCCTTTGCCTCGTTCGAGCGCACTACTCTGCTCTTCAAACATCCATCTCCCTTGCACCCTCTGCCCAATCTTACGCGTCATATCAACTCGACCACTTCCAACAAGGCGGAAATCTGGGTCAAGCGCGAGGACTGTTCCTCAGGTCTCGGCCTTGGTGGCAATAAAATCCGCAAGCTGGAGTATGTCATGCCATCGGCCCTTGCTCAGGGCTGCGACACTCTTATCTCGACCGGCGGTATACAGAGCAACCACATGCGTCAGGTCGCTGCTCTAGGAAGCCATATGGGGCTCAAGACTATTCTGGTACCCCAGGTGCATGGGAATTTGGCCTCTGAGGCTTTTGATGGGGCTGGTAATGTCCAAGTCAATGGCATACTGGGTGCTGAGTATGCAAAGCCAAATGAATCTCTGGAGAATGTTGCTGCAGATGTTGAGAGACAAGGTGGACGCCCGTACATCATTGCATCGGGAGCATCATCCCACGCGCACGGAGGACTGGGTTTCGCTCGTTGGGCATTCGAGGTCGTTGAACAAGAGGCGGATCATGGCATATTCTTTGACACCATCGTTGTCCCAGTGGCTTCGGGGGGCACAATCGCCGGTATGATTGCCGGGTTCAAACTTGCCGACCAGTCTAGAGCACGTCAGTCCCGTTCCATCATCGGCATCGACACGTACAACAAGCCTCCGGGAGTTCTTGAAGCCACGATCCTCGAGATCGCGAGGCGAACAGCAAAGTTGATCGGATTAGAAGAGGACGCAGTCCAAGCTCATGACGTGATCCTCGATACGAGGTACAACACCGGTACCCATATGGCTTGGGACGATAATACAGCCAAAGGAGTAAAGTTGCTCGGGAAACTTGAGGGTATCGTCACGGATCCGATTTATTCGGGGAGAACTGCGGGTGCTATCCTGCACATGGCCGAGAATGGGGAGTTGGATGGGAGTCGTTATGTCTTGTTCGTGCATACGGGTGGACAAGCGGCGCTGAGTGCGTTTCCCGATATGAGATGAGATCGGGTTACGCTGATGGATGCTGTGCTACCCTAGCTCGGAGTATTATGAAGATTTGAGCATCGTGGGACTTTTCATCCGAGATATATCGGCGTGGAGAACAAGATAAGATCATCCCGATAGCTAATTGCATTACCCTTTTGGGTGTTATACATATTCCGTGAGCATATTCTACTTGTCTCGGCAAGAATGCGACCCTTTATTTGATTGTATGTGTGACGCTGGGGTTATCATGGTCCCACAGAACAGCGGAATATGAAGGAACACGTTCTTCAGTGGCTTGGAAAAGTAGCAAGCGGCTTTTACTGTACATATTCTGCAATATGTCAAGTTAGTGGCCAGGAGTCGGAAGTGACATTGTTATCGTGCCAGCTTGTCGTTAGTGGCGGCCTGGGCGAAGAACGCATATATCTGTACGACACTTTTCCAAGTCTGTATCCTATTGAATGGCTTCACGATCCCAAGACATAAAAGCAACATATCAAAACCACCATACTACTTAGAACTGTGCTCTATTGCTCAACAATCCAACATCTCACTAACTAACTCTGGCCACCCAATCCATACCCATCATTCATCATGCTGTCCCAACCAAACCCTTACGACAACGTCGAGACTGCTGATCTCTATACCGTAAGGTTCAATAATCTCTTTGACAAAGACTCTCAAGAACTAGAAACTCTTGTGAAAGCATGCGAGAGAGATGGCTTCTTCTATCTCGATCTTCAGGACTCTAGCTCTGCCAAGCTTTGGAGGGACTTGGACCGTGTAAGCGAGATCGCTAAGCGCTGGTTCTCGCAGCCAGTTGAGGACAAGCTTAAAACTCCGACATTATCGTTGGCACATGGGTTCGTTCAACCTACTGGACAGTGCAGTACATTGCGTCAACTGATGCGGTTATCCAACTAGATTCAAAGCTACCGGAAATCAATCCGGGGCTATCAAGTCGCTCAAAGACGGGTTTGAAGCGTTAAAGGTACTGTACTATCGTAAATATCACTCCTTGAGTACCTAGTTCTAATCATGGCAGATTGGACGAAGTGAGCTCCTCGGTCGTTGGGCTCTGCCATCAGTCGTCGAAGAAAACCTACAGCTCTTCGATCAGTTCAACGCCTCATGCCACTTCATTCTGAAACTACTTCTGGACTGCCTTTCAGACGGGTTGAACCTCCGAGGACCAGCCCGACTAGACACCCACCACCGAGACGACGCACGTTCCAAAAGCACCCTCTACTTCCTACATTACCCCCCAGGAACTCAGAACCTAAACGAAGTAGGTCAAAACATGCACACTGATATCGGCACACTCACCCTCCTCTTTGCGCCGCAATGGGGTCTTCAGGTGGTATCGCCTGTAACAGGAGGTTGGGAGTACGTGCAGCCTCGTGAGGGTCACGCCATCATTAATGTTGCGGATACGTTGAGATTTCTATCCAACAAGCGATTTCGCTCGGCTTTGCATCGTGTTCTTCCTATTGGCGGGGTGCAGAAGGAAGATCGGTATGCTATTTCGTACTTTTTGAGAGCGGCGGATGATACCGAATTTAAGGATAGTAACGATGAGGCTTCAAATGCCAAGAGTTGGTATTTGACAAAGTATCATACGTATGAGTTGCCGCATGATATTCAGGGAGAGCAGACGGTGCTATCAGGGGGTATGGCTCAGGAGTTACAGGCTACATTCTGATGCATCTTGCATATGAACCATTCCAACAGTTTTACGCTTGGCTTGAGTGTAATTTACTTTAGCTGTTCGTTTTTAAAGAGTTCTTAATTAGGCTGTAGGTAGGATCAAACAAAAGTGTCAATATAGGCCTATAATGGATCAATCTTAATAGCCTGCTAATAAGAAAGAATAAAGTAGTGTGCGTCTTGAAGTATTTCTATTAGTTGTTGTGCTTTTTTTGGGTTTCTGCTGAAGTATTAGTATCTCCAGGGTGTATATAAATTCCCAATAAATCACTACTAAAAGTTTGAGATTCTGCATTACCATGACCCCCTCTCACATGGCGCGTAACAGACTGAGACATTCTAACCAATACAGATATTTCTTTTGAAATAAGTCATAGATAGTCTCCAAGTCCTGCAGGTCCTAAAAACATGTCTTCGCCTAGGGCTCCAAGTCATCAGGATAGTCTACCTAGGAGACGCAGGAATATTTCATCAAAGGCAATACGTCCTAGGATGCTTAAGTTGTAAATATTGTATTAGAGGGTTTCTAATAAAGCCCCTAGTGGCCTTAAGAAGTTAGAATAGTACTAATGCATCGGCAAACGTGCTGGTGATAAAGGAGCCAACGAGTTGAAACACGTAAGATACGGGAGAATACGAAAGTTGCTGTTCTATGTAACACCAGTGTCTCTTTTCCCCATCTAGATTACACACGGCTCTGGGAGGGTTTCCCCCGTTGGCCCTGTAGCGCGTTGTACAAACCAAGCCCCGTTTCACTTGATTGCCCGAGAGGTCACTGTATACGTTACTTCCAACGATTTAGCGCCCTATCTATCTTCCTGAAGTCTTGTTCAGGCCCAATCCGAGCTTGGGTTAAGCCAAAAAGAACGCCGGGTAGGTGGCCTCAATTTTAAAGGAAACTCTCGACTGTCTCAATAAAGAGACTATAAGGCACATGGAAAAGGTGATCTAAGACAAGAATCCTTTAACGCTAGAAACGCTGTTCTTAGCTGCCACTCCTCCATGCCGTATTGAGGAAACCTCCGTTTTCACGTTCTCTCTTTTCTGAGTGAAAGCTACTGTTCCAATCATTATGGGGCCAGTCTGACGATGTTTGCTAGGCTAACCGCAGAGAGTCTTACGTGCATGGAAGTTCGGGGCACATAAGCGGGTAAGACAAGGATCAATAGTTGCACAGCCTCTAGAGGCAGCCATAAGGCAACCTGCAACCAAAGACAGTTCAAAAGCCCTCAATTGAACGGTTTCAGCCTCAAATTTATTTTCCTTGTTTCTATTGTTCTAAATTGTTCGTCTCGAGGTCCATCACAATGGATCCTCTATCAATTATAGCCAGTATCGCTGGTATAGCATCAGCTGGTGCAGAACTCTCAAACACTCTATTCCGCCTTATCAGAACGGTTCGCAATGCCCCAAAAGAGATTCAATCGGTTGCCATTGAGATGTCCGGCTTGACGGTAACTCTCGAGCATCTGCGCGATATTCTCAGGACTGGTCATTCGTATACAAAACCGGCCTTCTTCGATGGTGTACGAAATGTTATGAAGAACATCCAGGCCACTCAAAACGAGATCTCAAAGATGGTAGGCGACCAGACCATCTTTGCGAGAGTGAAATGGCTCAAAGCTGCGCGATTCTTGTCGGATATTGATAAGCATAAAGTCACATTGACTTTGCAAATCACGATTCTTTCCGCAGCGGTGCTTGTCAAGTCGACTAACAGGTAGGTAATCTCTATAATGCGATGCTGCAGTGTAAGTTGCTAACATATACAGTCGCTTACCAGGTCTCGTACGACCAGACAACAGATTCAGGGTACAAGCCGAGAGTCTCATCCAAGTCGGTCAAGCTTCACTACAGAATGACGATATGCCAGAGCAAATCCCAGACCCGCCGGTAGAGCGAGCTCCAAGCCCTCCCGTTCGCACTACCAAGCGCCTACCAAGTCCAGTTCGTAAGTCGGAGATTCCTGGTCACGTACATGCAGATGAGCTGTACGGACAGGCAGAGGAAGACAACCTGCCCATCCCTGGAGGCGAAAAGGAAGAAGGCAATTCGGTGATTGCCCGAAGCTCAAAGGCACCACCAACCCCGAACGGGCAACATACCCCCCGGACTTTCGAGAAGGAAGATGAAGACGAAGATATCTACGCTGCGAAAGAGTACATCAGGAGACGAGATTCGAGCCGTGGAAGAAGAACAGGGTTCGATCCATTATCCAGCGGAAGAATCGCACAGTTTGGTCGAGATTTCCACAAGCGTGGCGATGCAGCCACCTTTCTCTACAATCTGGTGTTCCTGAATGACTTCTCGGCGCCTGAAACATCAGCCGAGGGCAACACCATGGCAGATGATGATGGCGACGACGGTGTACATATACGGATTAGGCGCAGACACTCGCGTGAACGCGAAGAATCTGAGCCGCATGTAAGAGAACGCGAAAGATGGGGACATACTTCGAGAGAATTTCAAGAACCAACGAGGGTTGTCAATCGATTACTTCTGGAATGGACGTCACTCAGCGAGAGTGAGATTGAGCAGGGAAGTGCCGACATCAAGCCTGACACAAGAGAGCCATACACGCGAAACGTTAGCTATGAAAGCGAAGAGAGCCTCTATGATAGTGACGACGAGTATAGATGGGATAATCTTTCGCAAAGTGTAAGTTTAATGCGCCAACTCAAGATTTGGTCAAAGAGATGCTAACATGGAAACAGGGGAATAGATCGAGGTTCAACAACCCCGCGACGGAAGAGATCAGGTACAACTATATCCCAGAGTTTGACCCTCCTGGAAGAAGAATGCCGAGGCCAAATCGAGTCAACACGTCTGAATTCGATGACTATTATAAACCACGCACAAGTCACACTGGTCCAGCGCCAGCAGCCGATGAACCGAGTATGCGATATGTACGTGGCAGCTATTATCAGCCATATCGCCAGACTCATGCCCCTTATATTCCTTCGGAGCAAGATCACACAAATAGCTCAACTTGGCAACCACACCCAGGTCAACCAAACCCCTTTTCACCAAGAGGCATCCCAACAGAAGCAAATCTCCATCCCCGAGCCGAGTCCCCCGACGCAAAGTCTGTGCCAAAACCCACGAACACAAAGTTTCAAAAGCCGCACGTGGTTGTTTTACCGCAAGCAGACTTGGCTGACTCGGAAACTGGACCGACAACCCCCAAGCTCGATGTTACATCATGTCTCAACATGAGTATCGTGAGACAAGGTGATGAGCCAGTTTGGGACTGTGATACCTTTGCATCACAGCATAAAATACCCGGAAAGACGATAATGGGAGCTCTCATTGGTGACAGGAGTGCGAGAAACCCTCACGGGTTGGATCTTGCACATACGTTGATACAGGGCCAGAATATGAAACTCGTATACATACGAGGCAATGGTATGTTGTGCGAATGACATTTACCGCGGAATATTGCTAACAGAATAGATCTTGGTGAAACGTGGTTCATCAACGAGCAACCGGTATTTTTACAATTTCTGCACTGCGGATATTTGCCCCAGTTCTACCCGACAAAAGACACCGACGAGGGCGCCATGAATAGAGAGTATGTGGCTATTGGTGAAGAGTGGGCTAGCTTTGAGGCTTTGAATCAGCTTGGACTGTCTGTCAAGAGACGAGAGGAGGGGCGTGTTCTATTGGACCCAAGCACAACATGGGTGAGTTATGCCTTAGCTCGTTGAGAGATCACTACTGACATTGACAAGTCTATGATCAAAGAGCTTGCCACCACAACCTTGCAGTTGAAGAGCATGCGGCAGAGACGAGACTTTACAGCAACCTTTTACAACTCGATATCTGCGTTTCGACTGAAGCATGGTGGAGTTGTGCCACAACCACTTGTCGTAACGATAGACCCTGAGACTGTGCCATCTTTTACTCCACATAGACAGCCCACAGTTGAAGATATAACAGACGTTGAGGACGCAAAACCCCTGGTCAAGGACGAAACCAAAAAGAAGTCAGAAGGGATTCACAGAACCCAGAACACGGATTCAAGCAATCTCAAGCCGCTGATCTCCATTACTCCCCCAACAACACCAGAAGAGACATCCCCACCCGATTTTGACAGGGTCGAGGTAGAATCACATGTTTCTTCAGGATCGCGTTTGTCTCGATTTATGAAGAGGTACAAATCTGTGCGAAAGCAGAACCAGTCTCTTTCACATCGACAGAGTGCGAATGGTAGTGGAGATGGCAGCGAGAGGTTGGAGTGGCAGGAAGTGAAGAGGCCGATAACACCTACAGATTCTGGGATAGGAAGTTCAGTTGCCTCTGAGCGATAGGGTTATGGTTTTGGATATGTATCAAGAAGTGTATTTAGAGGTTGAGATCCATAATTCTACGTATATATAACCAAATGACACAGAACTTGCCGTCTACTCATTTTTATAGAAAGGATAATCAGTATACCCAGCAGCATTATCCTGAAAAGGCCCATAAAACGTCTTCCGGTCATAGCTTTGCAGCTCCCATCCATTCCTCAACCTCTCCACCAAATCAGGATTGCTTATAAAATACCGCCCATACAGCAAACCATCATACGTCCCGCTCTCGACTACCCCCCACGAGTTGGTATCATTGAAGCCACCTGCAGAGAAGAAAGGCGTGCTTCCAAAGATCGAACGGAAGAGTGATAGGTCAACAGTCGGCAGCCCCCATGAACTAAGGAATTTCTGCTTCTCATCTTCCGAAAAGATCTGTTCGTAGCGAGGTTCTATGAAACTGACGTATGAGAGATTTGGTAGACGGGCTTTGAGCTCGCGGCAGAGATAGCTCCACGTTTCGACTCGCTTTTCACCGCGGGTTTGGTTATAGAGACCGAAGGGAGTTAGACGAATAGCTAGGTTCTCTTGACCGATTGTGGTTGCGAGTTGTTCCATGAGTTCGATAGCAAAGTTGCATCTCTTCTCTTCTGAGCCACCGTAGTGATCAGTTCGTTTATTGATGTTGGAAGATAGGAATTGTTCGACGATATAGCCGTTTCCGCAATGGATTTCAACACCGTCGAAACCCACTTCCATTGCATTCTTCGCAGCGTTGACATAGTCGCTGATGGTACTCTTGATCTTTTCGATGGTCATCTCGACGGGAGGATGGTCTGCGAGCTTGACAGGGGTAGTGCTATGAGGCGCCGGGTACGGAAAGGTTTCGTCGGGGTCATCCCATGGAGCAGCTGAGGGAGCCAAGATAGGTGTTCCCGTCAACTGGGGAATGTTGGCGCGGCCAGAATGCCAAAGCTGAGCGTAAATAAACCCTCCCTTGGCGTGAACAGCATCAACAATCTTCTTCCAGCCTTGAACTTGCTCAGGGAGGAAGATACCAGGTACTCCTGGCATACCATTACCCTCGAGTGAAGGTGGAATGCCTTCAGTGATGATAAGTCCACCATCAGTTGCTCGCTGAGAATAGTATTCGACCATCAAATCATTGGGAACCCAAAGTCGGTTGGGGTTCTCGGGTGTTGATTCGGGATTAACAGGAGTTCCTCGGTTTCTTGTCAGGGGCGCAAGAATTATTCTGTGCTTAAGATGGATCTTTCCATTGCCGATGTCCAGCGGAGTAAAGAGCTTGGAAGGAGCTCCAGAATTGATAATATCACCCATTGTGAAATGTAAAGCTATCACGGGGTATGAGGGGGATGAGTTCGTCGATTTGGGGGCTGCAATGTTCCAAGTATTTAAACCACGTCATTGGAACTGATCATACCTATAATAACTAGTATAATATGACGAACCACCGAGAACCAAGAAACAGGCAGAGTTTCACCAATTCAATGCCCGCTTTTACCCACCGTCTTGGCTCCATACACAAAAGTCGTCTTGATCTGCGTCGTCTCGGCGTTCTCCGCAGCCAAGTACAATTCTCTACTTTGGTAACAGTTCGGCCGTTATGGGCTCACCATCGATTCATATATTCTAGAGACCTTGGGCGCAGTGCTCAGTTGATGCAACACATGCATTACCTTTTGCGTTGATAGATCCTGAACCCATCATGGGATCCTTGATGGCGACGTCATCCTTGAGCGATGTAACTGTGATCCACTGTAACTGGAAATAAGAGGGGGAAGAGAAGTTTGCAGATCATATAGGATCGGCTGAGCCTCTTGTTTGTATGGCCTATAGAAAGGGTCGCTGGGTCTTGGAAGCGTGCCAAGTCTGGTAGAGGGAGTACAATACTGATTAAAATCTCACCAACTGATGTGTTACGGAATCATGTTTCAAGCAGGCTTTTTATCTGACTACGTCAAATGTAATCTTAGATGACATTATTGGCGTTGAGATATATTGTCTTGGTGGAGGTAATAGAGGTACTATCTTATATATTCCAAACAGGGGGGGAAAGACCTATGGTATCAAGTTTGTCTATTGCTAGTGGCCAATAAGACATTAGTATAGTATTTGAACCTCGAGTCTTGTGAGTGAAATCCTTTTCTTTTGATATCATCTCAACCAACCGGGCAGCTAATGTAGGATGTGGGAACAGAAAGTTTAGTGCTGGAAGAAGGGCTTTCCTCCCCAGTTCAGGCTTGGTGTTTGATATCCTCTGGCTGTCACTTCTTCAGCATCATTATATCTTCAGTGGCTCTTCCGTATTGATTTGTGGAATGTTTCGACAGAAAAGATGCTCTTGGTTAACAGTAGTAAGCGAGGGGTAGAGCTTTACAAGATGTTGATAGTTGGTTATTTGACAAGATGAGTTGACAATGATTCATTATTCAAAACTATAGATACATTACTGAGCTAAACTCTATGGAGGTCTGAGCTCTCTAAAGAACTAGGATCTAAATCCGTAGCTTGCCTACCAAAGGCAGATCTCGGCTGCTTCGACCAACAGAGATAGTGTAATCTCCCCGCTGAAGCTGCCACTCCTGGGCGACGACATTCCAGACACTCAAATCCCTACGTGTGAGCTCAAAGTTCACAGTAACACTGCGTCCAGCCTTGATCATTGGCTTCTTGAAGCCACGGAGCTGTCGCACGGGAGCACCATCCTCGGGAACGCCAAGATACAGCTGAGCAACATCCTTACCGTCACGCTTGCCGGTGTTGGTGACCCTAGCTGACACAGTAGCAACGACATCCCACAGATCAGAGCGCCCACCCTCCTTCCTCTCGCCCTTGGGATACTCCTGAAGTCTTCCTCTGGGTCGGGAAATTCGGAGGTTGGAGTACTTGAAGGTTGTGTAGCTCAGTCCAAAGCCGAACTCGTAACGAGGCTTGATGTTGTTGGCATCGAAGTGCTTGTAGTCGATGAAGACACCCTCAGAGAAGTTGGACTGAGGGTAGTTCTGGTACTTGTGGGGAGCAAGCTGCAAGTCGGGCTTCAGGGTGATACCGTAGTCGGACTGGTTGCGGGCAACGGTGTAGGGGAGGCGACCTGATGGGTTCTCGTCACCGTAGAGCAGGGAGACAAGTGCATCACCGCTGTCCTGGCCTGGAAGATGTGCGAAGATGACAGCAGTGACGTTAGGGTGGTCAACAAAGTTATCAACCAGTCGTGTTCCGGCGTTGTGGAAAACCACGATGGTGTTGGCGCAGTTATCAGCAACGTTCTTGATAAGATTATCGGTGTAGTCGTCAAAGGTGGAGGGTCTGTCCCATCCTTCGGTGGCCCAGGCATTACCAGCAACGACACAGGCGTCGGAATGCGGGTGGACTGCAGGCTTGCCGCTTTCGAAATCCCAGTAAAGCGAAGTGCCGTCCTTCTTGGCCCGAGCAACAAATGAATCGTAGGGGGCGCTGAACAAGCTGTTGGCGGTGGCGCCAGAGCCGCCTCCCGAGATGAGGGTGCCGTTGGCTGCAATGGGTGAGTAGATTTGGCTCAGGTTACCCATAAAGCCAGTGATCAAAGCGGTGAAGTTGGAGGACTGCTCGCCCATGGCCCAGGGGGCGAATTGGTCACCGGGATTCAGCTTGGGCTGGGGGTTGTTGTTGTCCCAGGCCTTGTGCGAGTATCCAAACAGCGAGACGAGCCTCAAGTTGGACTTGAGGGGCAGCGCATTCTTGGTGTTCTTGACCAGAACATGACCCTCGACAGCGCCATCCCAGAGTGTAGGCTTGGCCTTGGGGTTGCGAGCGTCGACAATTGGGTGAGGGACCCAAAGCTCCTTAGCCAGTCCGTGTCCGGGGGCCTTCTTGTCCTTGTCCTGCTTCAACTTGAAGTAGGGAGCGAGAATTCTGCGTAATTGTTAGCCAGGAATAAACAAAAGATTTGTGACGTTGGCGATAGATACCTGGTAACCATGTTGTCGATCTGCTTCTTGGGAATAGTTCCGTTGTTCACACCAAGAGTAAGGTTGCCACCCCAGAGGATGGAGCTGGGCATAGCAATATCCAAACCACCCAATGCTGAAGCCATACCAGAGTGCTGTGCGCCCCAATCCGAGACAACATAGCCCTGGAAACCCAACTCGCCCTTGAGGAGACCGTTAAGAAGCTTCGAGTTCTGGCAGGCCTGGGAGTTGTTTGCGCGGTTGTAACTGCACATGACACTGGCAAGACCGGCATGGATTGCATCAGCGAAAGGCCTATGTTGATGTCAGTATACACATGGTGCAGGTCTGTAGCTCTGTGTCCTTACCACATGTACAACTCATGGAGAGTCTTGTCGTCGACGTTCGAAGAGACAGGTTGAGCTCCGGTGACCTTTCCATTGAGACGATGAGTCTCTTGCTCCTGAGCGAGCCAATGCTTGCCGCAGGCCTGGACTCCGGCATCCTGGATACCAGCAATAGCCTTGTAGCCCAGGTTGCCAGAAAGATAAGGGTCATTGGTGAAACCCTCCCAGTTGCGTCCGCCCTCAACAACTCGGCCCAGAGGTCCAAAGACAGGACCAAGAAGAATGTTGACACCCTTGGCCTTGAACTCGGAACCCATATAGTAACTTCGGCTGTAAGTCAGGTCGGGATTCCAGCTGGCGCCAACGTGGATTCCTGATGGCCACGCGCTAACATAATCTGCGTTTCGGAGGCCATTGCCGGCATCAGCCATGCACAGACCTGGGAAATTTAGACGAGGAATGCCAGGGATGAAACCTGAACAACCGGTGGCTGAGGGGGCTCCGGCAGTCAGGTTGACCTTCTCCTCGAGGGTCAATTGGGATACCAAGTGCTTAGCCTTGGCTACAGCATCGGCCCAAGGTCCCTTCTTCCATTGTTCGGCTTGCGACAGTTAGATCATGTTGGTTCACGCACAAGGGTTTAACTCACGCGTTGGAAAGACTGGTGGTGATTCGCCATAAAACTGAAGGTCGCTGGTGACGACATTGTCGGCTGCGAGACCCTGACCTAATAAAGTCAGAGCCACGAGATATGATATCTTGGTCGGAAACATTGTGAGAGTGTTGGGTGACGATGTCTGAACATACTGAATTTACTATCCATTCTACAGCTCTTATATACATGGCCATCATCAATCCTAAACTACTCCAGATGCATAATTCGGCCCTAAAATCCCCACTCCTCGGGCAAAAGAAGCAGCTAACCTAGTCATGTAAACCCGAGGAAGTCGGGAAATCAGAAGGTAAATCTGATGATTCTAGTCATCTGAATAACGGACTTTGGGCTCCAGGATTTACGCAATGATTTGAAATGGTCACGAGCGCCGGCAGAGCTTCGGTTGGGACCCCAATATTCGGGCCGTTTCCAATCAAATGGAGACTGCGGGGGTTACATGCTAACTCGTCTGATATTAATTTCCCCGACTTTTCCAGACAATCCCAGCTTAAACCACGCAGACAGGCCACCTCCCCAGTTTAATTTTATGGGATATTACCCCAGAATAATGCCTTCGCCGAAACCATCTCCCTATCCAGTTAGTAAAGGAGGGATATCACTAAGGTTTAAGATTTCCCAAAGTTAATCACCTGTCAAGACGGTCCGTTAACCATGTTCCCCAGGATGCACTCCTCTTGTCTCTTGAGTGATCAGCAAGTTGACGAGGCCACCCTGTTACTGTAGTACTTCCATGGAAGGAATTTAGGATTTTCTTTATTTCCTTTGCAGATCAATATATTAACCATGAACAAGTTCTTACTATATTAAATCGTCCATGTCCTGAAACGAGATCGCAATGTTTTTCTATTCTCCTGGAACAATCTAAACCACAACGCTGTAAGATGCCCTTGGTCGTCCATCACATCATATGCATTCTTGGAAATACTACCTGGGTCCCAGCCCGGTCAATCCGAAAGAACGAGGCCCAGAGCCTTGGCTCATGTCCTGCCTAGGATTAACTACTGGCCACTTTCTGCACCTCCGCCAACTCGTCACCAACGGCATCCACATTTAAGGGGGTACCGAAATCGACATCTTGCATATGTACCCTGGGGCTGGGAAGTCGGTCAGTCACTGATAATCTTGCAGCAAGAACTAGATGTCGTGCGGGATTTATCACCATTGTCTTCCTGTTCAAGATTGGCTTAAAATACGCAGTATGGCGACAAACCTCGTAAGTGGTGACCCTCGCCGTTTTTGAACACGACCACTGCACCGAGATGTCATTGGCATCCACCTCAATGCTGGCGGCTTTTATTCCGTGTGTCATCACTAGTGGTAGTAGCGGCAGTTGACACGGCAGCGTGTGTATCAGTTCCTCCGTTGGAGAATATACCGTAGGTACGATACTCTACAGTTCCTCAAGCAAAGTGAAGTGAAAACGAACCTTCCGCTCTGCAACACTATCACGAAGGAACAGATAGAATCGTCGCATTTAGCTTTACAGTGGAATACCTTTTATATAAATCTGTCAACACAACAGCGGCAGGACTAAAAGTTCAATGACCTACATAAACATCAGAGCACCTTAGTTACGGGACTTACTTACTTGACTTACTTTTCCTAAGATATAAAGGACTTTCCTTGAGTTATATCGGCTGGTATAGGGTACTAAGGCGCGGATTACTTACATTAACGTAACAGACGGCCTCTTCGGTAGTCTTTATCTTGAGGTTTTCAAAAGGGGTAGTTAAGGTCAATGTCTTAATAGAGAGGCACTAGCTTATTTATTTATTTTTAAAGAGGTATTCTCAGTTATACTGTAAGGTCGAACTTTTTAATTAAAAACTCTATATGAAGCGGCTATAATGGTATTAATTATACCCCTCAGATATTCTATAATACATTCTTTATTACTATTCAGGCCATAAAGTGCATTCTCTAAGTTACTAAAGAATTGGGCATAGTAGGTAGGTTACAGGATAAATTCCTGTCCCTACTGAGCACCTTTGGCCCTGAAAAAGCTCAATTATCTTTCCTTCGAAACCTGAAATCCCATATCTTCCTCTTCTTCTTTAGAAGCCGTATAACCTCGTTCCAATACTCGTCCGGACCGACTTGATCTCGGTCCTCTTGCGGAAGAGTGCGTATCACAGTAATATAGTCGACAACCTTTGGTTCATCATGTATGCCGGGCAGGTGTATATGTCCTTTGGGGGCTGCTCCAGCATCCAATAACGCCTCCACTAGTTGTAATCTCAACCGATAGCTGTTTTTAAACCGTGCAAGAGCTGGCATGATAACTGGATAACAGCCAAATATAGCATTATGGAGAAGTGTTCTCCGATCTCCCTTTTGCTTAACAAGGTCTTTGTTTTCCTTGACTTTGGCTAAAACATAAGGAGTGATGGTATACTGCGCCGCCATACCTGTGAAGCAATCTTCTGCGCTAGGCCGGAACCCGCCCAGAGTAAAGGACCAGTGGCCGACCTCGTAGTGTTCCTTTCTCTCAGAGTCGATGGGCCGAAGAAGTCGTGGCTTCCGGTCAACTCTCCCATCAAGACGTTCTGACGTGTGAGGGTCGTATTTTAAGAATAGACTTGCTACCTTATTCACCTTTTCTCTCAATGTATCGAGCTGAAGGATAAGTGCAGGTGTGTTTGTAGGCGATTCAACAACTCCCAGTGCGTAATAGGAAGCAAAGGCGAAGTCTGACCAGAGCGCCAGGCCGACTTGGTGGTTTCCCTGATACGTGTCGGAAAATCGATGTGTACTGAAGGAATCGACACATGCTTCTAGTAGCAACAGGTCCGCGTTGAAGTCCAGGGGGAGGCTGGCTGTTATCAATGGGTAGACGTCTTCAAGCAAAAGCCACTCTCTGACACTTCTATGATGGAATACAACATTATTGAGCACGCCTAGCTCTAACATGCCTCGTGTACAGCTAGATAGTCGTCTCCTGAGGATGTCGGCCATAGGATTAGAATCCCTATTCGCTTGAGTGGGCACTGTTTTCACTTCAATGAACCATAGATCGCCGGCGCGGAATGGGTCTAGGCTAGCAAGTCGTAGAGTAAAGTAACGAGCGGCTGTTCTGGCATCATCCGGGGCCAGTCCTCTGTATATCTTGGTGTAGAGCGCTATAATGTCGATAGGTAAAGCTTCTAGGATGGCGTGAAGCTCATGCAGGCTCTTCCCCTTAGCCAGAGCAGGCATAAGCTCCCGTACTACCAGATAGACCCAGAGAAATACTCCGTCAGCCTTTTCCAAGAATTGTTGTCGCAGCCCTTCCGCCCCTTCAGGAGTTAAAGCTTTCCATTCTGCGAAGGCAGGGCTTGTTTCGAAATGTCCGTTGATATAGATTTCGATGTCTGACTTTGTCAAGAATTGCATCGTGAGACTTGGGTACTGCTTAAATGCATCTGAAAAGGCAGTCCAAGGTCGGCTTCCGACACAGGTTTTGATACTGAATTTGGCAACAAGTTCTTTCATCCAATCAACTAGAGCGTCAGGCTCGCCGTCAAATTCATCCAGTCCGTCGATGAACACGACAAGCTTAAACGAAGAACTGTTGAGTGATGCCAGGTTCTGAAATGTTTCTTGCAATTCGTCCCAGCTCCACTCAGGCGCAGACCCTTCCCAGCCCCGCAGAGCGTTGTATGCAGCCCAACGACGAGGAGTGGCCGTGGCGATCAAATCTGGCCTGGCTTTGAGACAGTGCCATAGCAAGGTCCGTAAAAGGCCTTCTCGAGAGTGCTGGAGACGTTCTGTAGTCGCTTCCCAGAAGTAGAAATGCGTGAGCAAAATCGGAGTGTCGCCAGCCCAGTGCTGGAGATGCACCATCGTTTTCGGATGGTGCACAATGTGCTTCATGAGAGTGGATTTTCCAGATCCTGCTTTTCCGGTGACCCAGTAGACAGGACTTCCATCACCTCTCAACCAGTCGGTAAAATTGGTTTCCGAATCCTGATCGAAGATCCACTCATATGTCGACTTGTATGTATCTGCTATTGAACTGTCTCGTGATTCGATGGCGTCAAACCGTAAGCTGTGAATGATGGCTTCCTCTATGAGATCTGTTACCTCCTTGTCTTCGATGGAGAGGTCACGGTCTGGCCTCCAATCTAGCTTCCACAACTCTATAAAGAGATCACTTCGCTTGTTGGATGCCTGGATGTCACTGTTGGCGGAAACCCGGACAAGATCTCGCATCAAACTTTCGACATTCGTATCTGTTCTGTTGACGGTGGCTTCGATCTTCTCCATATGGTCATTCAACAGCTGTTGCCGAGACACTCCGTACAGTTTCTCCTCTTCCCTAAAACAATTTGTCAGGTCTCATCTGCAACAAAAGTATTCCAAACTCACCATAGTGACATGAGAACCGCCATGGTCATTTCTGACTGCACTTGTCGAAGCCGTTGATCCAATTCATTGATTTTGCTCTGGGACCATATTGCCTTGAAGGCTGTGGCGACACTGCTGACGGCATAGTTGAACTTGGTATCGCCGCGAGCTTTTAGGCTGCCAAGAGCCTGTTGAAGCTCATCTTTGATGCTGATGCATTGCCCGCAAAGTCTCAGAAGTGTCTGATCTGATGTCGTAATCGATTTAGTGCTTTTTAGAGATGTTGAAACTTGGTCTCCAGCTGCTGCGAGGTCATTCGCGATGCTGTTGAGCTGAACGACCTTTGAACTTGTTCCTGACGGAGATTTATATACTTGGTGGGCTTCAGTGAGAAGACTGCGTCCGAATTCAACAAAAGTAATGACCGTGCCGGCGACTTGAAAGGCGGTCACAGGGTCCATTTTGGTGTCCAAGACAAAATTCAAATGATGCAAAGAGGAAAAAGGCAGGTCAGCATAAAATCAGGCTGTGGGATTTGAGGCCATGCTGGGCGACAGACGTGACCCCGCCGCATGATATAATACTTGATGTGAGTGGACAGAAAGTACAAGGGTGATATTCACAAATAATGCTGCACCATATGGATTTGTTATTTACGGTCAAGTCTGCCTTGCACGATATCTCAGCCAGGGAATGAATTTCAGCTGTACTTTGACGGTCTCAGAGTAATGCATATGTATGTAGTTAGAGAGTACTTCATAAATACGACCAAGATACATTGTTTCGCATGCAAAATAGCGACCATTATACAAACATATCGAAGCCTTTAAGATCTGAAAACAACCTACATACCAGGTACTCTTCAACCTCCAAGGCACC
Organism: Fusarium verrucosum; assembly: GCA_013623715.1. Classification (NCBI taxonomy): domain Eukaryota; kingdom Fungi; phylum Ascomycota; class Sordariomycetes; order Hypocreales; family Nectriaceae; genus Fusarium; species Fusarium verrucosum. Next base: position 131,670 of record JABFFJ010000140.1, read on the forward strand.
TAATTCTCAAACAAGCAAAATCTAGACCAACCAAAATAAAAGAGCCCTGTAATCATAAGAGTGTCTTATCACTTACCTACCTATATATAGGTCCCCTTTCCCTAAGAAATTACAACTTTTAGTGTGAATATTATATTCTTATTCCTACATATCTTAGCTAATTAGTAGCCTGGTCTTCTTTAAAAAAGAATTTATAAGACCTGGCTAATTTTTCGAGTTGATACGGTGCCCTGCCTTACGCCACTTATTAAAAAGATACCTACTCCGTAGGCTTCTGTAAATTGGGCGATTGGACTTTTGCCGCTTATTGTTTCAAGGGAGGAAAAACGATATTGCTTAAAGTCGGGCTTTAAATATAGGAAGAATGTAGTAATGGGCGATTGTCTAGAACACAGAGAATCGGGGTTCCTTTGAAGCTATATATATTCTTGGGAAGGAAAAGGCCGGGGCTTGTCTTGATGGTAATGGTATCCCTCGCATGGATGTGATTTTCTCCCGTCTCTGTTCATCGTAGCTGGGGTACTTTCTCAAGACTCTTCTCTTTGTAAATACCTAAGTATAGCCTTGGGCTCGGGAGAAGTGTTTCAATTCCAAGCGCTGGCCAGATTACGGGACCTCATGGAGCGTACTGACTTGAGTCAAGATGATGTTTTTAGTCATAACTTCCATTCGATCAAGCACTTACAAATTCCGGGATTCCTAATATGGTATTTCGTTAGCATGTTGGTTGAACAAGATGCCGTCAGAGGTGGCTTTGCCAGTTCCAGGTTTGTGGGACATCGCCCTGAGGGTATGGTTGAATAGAGCTTAAAGTCGCAGGACTATGTGCATTTTGAGTTCAGAACCAACAGACCGTTACCTTGAGCGAGACGCCTTTTTATTCTTACGGTAGAGAAACCCAAGCCTTCAATATTGGCGCCTAGAAGCGCGTGCGGGTCAAGACCGGTGGCCAGGCTTCTGGGCCGACTATCCAGGCGCAGTCAAACTTTCCTTGGGTGTTTTTAGAAAGACAGTCACTGGTCAGAGTACTCCGTTCAACCTTACAGTTCTTCAGGGCTACATGGATGGAGTGATAATAGCCGAGCATCCATTGGGCGCTTGCCTGGGTGCGTGTGAGGACAATTGATTGGTTGACTCATTCTCCCAGCCTCAGCCGCGCCATTTCCGAAGCGCGCTCAAGTCACGCCACAGGCAATTCATATTTACTAGCACTTAGGTACATAGCATCAACTTCCTCACACTCAACCAACACTAACAAGGAATTACCGAAGGGTAATCTCAGTCAAAAGCCTCATCTTAGGCAGCCATAAGGGGGTTAAGTATAGCCCTCAGATGTCTTCTTCGTCAATGTTCAGCGCGCCTTCACTATTAAAATGATCCTTCAAGATAGTCTCATCAACTCACTCACCAATGGCACCTAGATACAATATCAACATCAAATACTAACCTACCTCACGCTCAACCAACATTGGAAAAAGCTGTCGACACTTAATTCGTACTAGAAGAGACCTCCCGCTGTGAATAGCAAACCGCAAGCAGCCCAACAAAACAGATCCAGCAGACAAACTCAGGCACATCCAAACAACAACAACAACATTCTCCTTCACCTTCGGCCGGCAAGCTTACCCTGTCGCTTTCCAAAGTTACCCTCTCTCTTGAAAAACCTCTCTGCAGATGCAGAATTGAAGAGACCACTGTCCAGGAGACACCCAGAACCTGGCCATCAGTCACCTTCCCCGACGCCTGTCCAAATGCCTGCTGTCTCGGATACGGGTATCAGCCTTTCCAAGCTCGAGAGACTGCCCTTTGATATCCGAAATGAGATACTACTTGTAGTAGATGCCATCGAGGACCTTTGTGCCTTGGTACACGCATCGCCTACCTTCCACCAACAGTATCGACTTAAACGAGCATCCTGGCTATGGCACTGTATGCAACTGGAAATGGGACATGTCATCATTGACGCCTACACCGCCAGCTTGTGTAACACGCCCGAATTTCGGTCGGAACGGACTCGCGAAAAAGTCCTACAAGTCATTGAAGATTATACCTGCCAGCGCGCAACGGTCACAAAGACACTGCCTGAAGAGTCGACTGAAGATGATATCATCCGTCTTGCGTCTTTTCACTCCTCTATCGTCCATCCCTTGCTACATCAGTACATCACCTGGACCCGCACCAACCTGGAGGGTTTGTCTGTACCAGACCAGCTTAGCAGAACAGAGCAAAGGCGCATCGTGCGTGGCATGTATCGCTTTCAAATCTTTTGCAACCTCTTTGGCAAGGTGCGCAACTCCGAGTATGAGGATTCCATGCATGATTATGGAAGGGAGGCTCTGGGGGCTGAAGAGAGACTTGGACTGTTTCTTAACGAATACGAGGCTTGGGAGATTGAAGAAATCCTGTGTATCAGCAAGTTTGTGGATACCAAGTACCTCAGTGTGTTTGAACAAGTCCAATGGGACTTATATTCAGATACTCCATGGTGGGATGTTGAGGGAACAGACCCAACTGTTGAATACCGCCTTGTTGATGATGGTAAGAATAACATCCCTTCAGGTTCGTAGTAGGAAGAGTGATTCTGACTTTCTTTGATTTTCCTCAGATTCCTTTAGAGATGGCATGGCCTCACTAGGGCTCCCCGTTCTATTTCACATATTCAATACCCAGGATCATTCTAAACTAGTCAGGCTGGTATCACTTGAGATCGTTTCCTTAACCTATGATTGGATCGATGAAACCATAGACACCTCCCTGCAAGAGCAAAGGCGCGAGAACCATTTCTCGGATCGCGACAAAGCTCAGGACGACCAAGAGAACATGACCTTCAACGGCGACGAGGATGGCTCACCCCCACTGGCTTGGGCCTTTATGTGGAAGGAGAAATACAGTAACCTCTTTGGTTATTTCATACCAGGGTCCTTGCGTAAGTGGGGATATATTATGTGGGATTGTGAACGATTGATTAATTCGAGTGCTTTGGACATCATTGACCGGGAATGGAAAGTCTCCTACGACAGGGTTAATGAGGATGGGGAGACAGAAGACCCAAGAACTGACATGTTGGCCTACCCCTAAATAATATCAATCCATAGAATAACTTTATTTTATGTCATTTTAACGAACACTATTATTCATTACATTTGTGCTGTGCAGACTGTGACTTGTTTAAGGGCCGTTCGCATTTCATTTAAACTCACTTCCTCTACTATATATACAGTCAAGGTGCAATAATTATGGTATTTATTTTGACTTTCTTCTGACTTCCATCTATGCGATGAGGTTGTGGTATAAAAGGCACTTCAAGCCCTCAACATTGATGCGAGGGTCTCAAACCCCTGGTCAATCTAGCCTTTTGCTACACACATTCACCTCCTTCAATCTAAGCCAACGCAGTTTTGGGCACCCCTCTCGTTACGAAATGACTACCATAATGGTGAAGAGGGCGTGATATTGCGTATCCCCTCTTTAGCCGCAGAAATCTCTTGCTCGCTGGCGTAGGGCTCGCCCTCAGGGGTTCTAGCGTTTTCCAACATCAGAATACGTTGATCCTCAAATTCTGGCCAGTCTATTCCGTTTTCCACACATCTAGACTGCGGTGGGCTTGGTGGGAGTCTCCTTTCATATCTATCACGAAAGATATGATGATAGGCGAAAGCATGGTATGAGTGCCATCGCGGCCGGTTCATGCGTGTTCCATGAATTGGAAATGGATATTTTGAATTTTTGTTAAATTCAGCCGTAAGAAATTCTACCAGGGAGTCAAATTGCTCCTTTGTTGGTGGGTAGAGAGTCTTGGGACCTTTAACGAGATCTCCATGAATCCACATCGATTTGCACTAAAAAGACTAGGTCAGCGTTCATCGCTCATGACATGGGCAAGCTATGGATAAAAGACATACCTCTGTCTCACTTTCACCACGGTCAAACACAACAACACCGCCAAAAGTCTTGGACTCAGCCCAGTACCCAGCGACATCAGCAAATCCTCTAGGATACTGATCGTATGATCGATATGACCGATGAGAAAATGCTATAGGTGAGGGCACACGGTATTTTCGGGACTCGACGCCATTTCTCCTTTCTTCCAAGACTTGATTTCTCCAATTTTGATAGAATTCATGCTTATGGGCTCCATCGTCGAGCTCAAAAAGATAGGCACCGATCTGGTGACAAGCCACAACTACCAGTTCTATGAGACGAAGATTATACTGGTGACATCCGGTAATTTCTGATTGAAATTTTGAAAGGGTCTAGAAGCAAATAAAATGAGTCAATGACATTAAGTGGTCGATACTGAGAGTTTTACCTGAGGGTCAATTTGTAGCCGAGAGAGATCAAGTTGAGTTCTGAACTGACGAAATTTCTTAATATAACCTGGGCAAGTTTTTTGATAGCTATTACTGGGTTTTATTTATTCTTGTGCCAGCGGTTAATTATGTTTGGAAGTTGATGGTAGAGGAGAAAATCGGGCTGCCGAGCCTTAGGGGAAATATCTCTTTTATACTTAAGGTAACCTATCTGATAATAAGTTTGGTTATAAGGTTAAGGCAGTAGCTATATTGCTGATATTTTGATGTGAAGGTTATTATGTTTTTTTTGGCGTAGTGCATTGCGCCTATTATTATATTTTTTACTATTATATTATTCTTGCTATAATAACCCTACTTTGCTT